>NW_026483997.1:0-31082 GCF_026875155.1 Cherax quadricarinatus | reverse complement strand
GGGGGCACACAGAATGCGCTGCTGCGCTATCTGACTCTGAGGACGTGATCACGCCTGCTCAGCGCACTGGCAAAAAGTCCTGGGCGGAAGTTACACAGAGAGTACACAGTGGCTCTAAGGGGCAGGATTTTGGTTAAGAGCATTTCTAAAGGGGGAGGGGGAAACCGGGGGTGTCACGAAACGATTGGTGGCAAGACAGTACCAGGGTCAAAAGGGAAAACCACTCTGTAATTTTCAAGTGCATGACATTGAACATTAATGGTTTGAGTTTCAGAGAGAAAGCGTGTATGGTTTAGTGAATATTTGGTGCGTAATAGTGTTATATGGTGTCGTGCAGGAACACAACTACAGACCGGCTATGAGTTGAAGGTGAATGGGGTATAAGTGTTGTGGAGCATGTGATAAGGTTGAAAGGAGGAGTTGCCATCTGTAAGGGAAACTAGCCCGTTCGTAGTGAGGCATTGTGAGGGTGGGGAGGGGAGGTGATTCATGTAGATGGGTGGGGGGTAGGGTACGATGAGTTTGGTGTGTGTATGGTCTGGCAGAGGGAGATGTGCGTATTAAGAATATATTTGTGAAGGTGTCCTAGTATATTATTTGCGTGCTTTGCCAGGTGTAGCTGTAATTGGTGGTGATTGGAATTGTGTGATAAGGCGTAAGGATGTGGAACCTAGAGGGGCAGGGTATTGTTCGGGGATTTTGGGGAATTATTAAATGGAGTGGGGTTAATGGACGTTGGGGGGTGGGGTTGTAGAACATAACTTTTTGTTAGACGTGGATATGCGGCTAGACTGGATCGCTTGTACATGCCCCGAACAGTAATAGTGAGCAGAGTGCGTGTGGTGGACGCGGTTTTTTTCGGATCACAGAGGAGTAATGGTGGACCTAGAATGGAGGGATGCCTAGAAGGGGCAAGGTTATTGGAAGTTAAATGTGAAGCTTTTGCAGGGTGAGGAATGTCATCAGTCTTTTGAGCAATTGTGGGAAGGGTTTGGTGGATGAGGGCGCCGGGGGATGATGAACTTGTAAATTTGTGGGATTCGGTGGCTAAAAAATCGTATCAGAGAATATTATTTTTTGTCGTGGGAGGGAATATAATCGGTTAAAGTATGGGTTTCAAAGATATCTTGAAGGGCAGCTGCATGATTTGCTATGGGGCAAGGAGGAGCAAGCTATCCAGTGCAGGACATTGAGGGTTTAAAGGAGATTTATTAAGGGTATTGCAAAACGAGCATTTTAAATGGTGTGCAAATTAGGGGAGGATTGGAAGAAGTGCTGTGGGGTGATCGACTGTCGCTACGTGTTAAGAGGCCAGAGAAAGAGGAGAGTGACGACGGAGATGATGGGGTTAAACGTACATGTAGGGATGGAAGGGTATAGAGCGGGTCAAGCATGGTAACGACAAAAGTATGAGTGGATATGTAGATGCTTGGTTTAAGTCAATACACAAAGTGTGGGGATCCGTGAAGTGGCATTGGGGAAATGGGGAGAGTATGTGCCGTGTGGAGCTTTATGGTCAAGATCGGGTGCATCAGGTGGGCTGAAATTTCGGAGTGTGAGATTTGGCAGGCGTTGTCAGGAGTTAGCTTGGGAAAGGCGCCGGGTATAGATGGGGCTGCCAAATGATTTCTATGTAAAGAATTGGGGGTTCTGGGGTTTTTTTTTTTAAGGCTGTTTAACATACTTAAGGTGGCTGAGGTAATGAGAGAGCAGCAATGGACGGCCATTGTGGGGTTGGAACCTATAGGGGGGCAGTCAACGGTAATGGATTTTTCGGGCACTTTCACTTATGTGTGGAGATTATAAGTTGTTTGCGAGAATATTAGGGAACAGAATCAAGAGGGTAATAGGCAAGGTAATTGATAGGGGGCAATTTTGGGGTTGCCAGGAAGGTCGATGTATGAAGGGCAATGGCATGATTCGAGAATTTAAAAGAGAAACGGGGGAGTTGGGTGATGGAGGTGTATTGCGTTAGATTGGAAGGCTGCTTATGATAGTGTGGAAAGGGAAAGCGTTATGGAGGTTCAGCCCTTGGGGAAGGTTTTGGGGAAGAAATAATATCTTGGGCAAAATTATTGTATCAGGGGGCGTCGATGAGGGTGCAGGTTAACGGGAGGCTAGGAGTTAAAATACAGATGCGACGGGGACTGTGCCAAGGCTGCCCACTATCACAAATATTCTTTGCGTGTATACAGGATCCATTTTATAGGGCCATTCGGAGGTGTGTTGCGGGAGGTGGGGAGGGTACTGACCGGGGAGAGGGGGGGCTGGTATCGCAGGTTATGTGGATGACACGACTGTTTTGGTGAGAGGTAATAGGGACTTGCTTAGGGTGGGTAAGGTGGTGGATGTGTTTTTCGGAGGCTTCAGGGATGAAAATTAATGTTGAGAAGACTAAGTTTCTAGACCTAAGGGATAGTACAAATGGGGATGAGGTGGTAGGGGGTGGGTGGAAGGTGGTGGATCAACTAATGATACGTGGGATAATTTATGTGAGAAATACATGGGTGGCTTAAGAGGTGAATTCGGTGCGAATAGTGGATGGAGTATTGAAAAGACTTGGTGGTTTGAGGGCGGCGCAACTAACGCTGCATCAAAGAGTAATAGTGATGAACATGCTATTGTACAGCAAGTTATGGCATGTCGTTTCATGTACCCACTGATGAGACGTGAGGTGAAACGTTTACAACATGGGGTTTTTAGGTTTATATGGGGATCGGGCTGCGAATGGTTAAGTAGAGCGGTGTTAACACTTCCGGTCAGTCGGGGAGGGCTGGGACTTTTACCTCTGGAAAAAAAGATGATGACCGTGTATCTAAAACGAAGTTATATAAGGGAGGGGGGCGGGAGGGGAGGTGGACTTGCGAGAGTACGTAAGGATATGCAACGGTGGTGGGGGGGTAGGGATTTAATAGTTGATGAGGCCATGTTGAGGTTATTAATGACAGTGAGGGACCCATCGTGTGTTAAATTGCGGGTCCTCAAAGGAGTGGAAGGTAGGTCAGTGGTGGCTGCTGTTGAAGGAGCATACCCTATGTATGCGTGGAACGAAATATGGACGCGTCTAAAACAATTAAGTGTAAAACCGGGTGTTCGGGAGGTAATGTTTAGATTTTTACATGGGATTTTGCCGTCTGGGATTGTCCTATTCAATAGGAGGATAAGGGAGGGAGGGGAATGTAGAGCGTGTGGAAGCATGGAGACAATTTTTCATGAGGTATATTTCTGTGACTGTATAGAAGTTGTGCGGGTCTGGTTAGGAAAGGTGTTTAGGTTAGTGGGTGGGGGAGGGTTGCAGGTGTTGCGGGCTTTAAGTTTGGATATAGGTGGGGTGAGTAAGATGGTGGAGAATGCAGTGGCGTATTTGGTCACGGATTTTATATATACGTCATGGGCCATGAGGGAGGTGGGCGTGGATGAGAGGATAAAGGTGTTAACTGCGACATTTTACAGAAACTAAGTGTCGTAATAGGGAAATTTATGGAGGGAAGTTGGGGGACTGCTTTTTTTGAGGGCTATCGGGGTTTTAGGTTGAGGGGTTTGGGTTTACGTGCAATGTAAGGGGTCGCGGGGGCTGGTTTTCCCCTACGGACAGTGTGAAAGGGTTTTTGTGGAAGAGAAAGAATAAGTACTGGACATAATGCCTTTGCTGTGTGATGAGGGGTTGTTGTTGTGAAAAGATACAAGTTCTTCATTTTTAATTTTTAAAATTTTGTAATTGACAAAGGACGACAGATGTCGTAAAGTGATTGGGTATTTAATTCTGCCGAAATTATTGGTATGTTGTTAAAAGAAATACAATTTTTTTGGGGCATGAAGTATTTGGGGTTGGGAGGAAGGATCAGTTTTTACGCGTGTAATAAAGTTGGGAGAATTTACCGACAAAAGTAAAGAAAAGGACCAATGAACTAATGTGACATTTATTGTGGCAACGTTTCGCTCTCCAGGAGTTTTATCAAGCCTTGGTTTTGAAAAAAGCTCCGGGAGACGAAAACTTTTGCCCAAAATAAATGTCACTTTAAAGTTGCACTTGGGCCCTTTTATTTTTACATTTTATCGACGTGTGAAGGTGTTTGCACTGTTTATGTATTGGGGCAAACAGATTTACATCTTAGTAGTGGTTTTAATAATTTGGGCGAAATTTTTTTTAAAAAAATCTTGATTTTCACCCTTTTTTTCTTATTAACATATTTTTTTTTCAGGGAGCTCTATAGACCCCGTAGGTTTGGGTTCCCGTTGGTTGATAATATTTTTGGGGTTTTTTGGTTGGAGGGACTAGGTTTTGGTTTTTTTTTGGGGGTTTACTGTTTGTTTTTGTAAAGTGTAGCAACTTAGGGAAATTATTTTATACCTTCCCTCGGGGAAGGGGTGATTTTTGGGGGGTTTATAGTTAATATTTTTTCATAAATCATGTAGAATTGATTTTTTATTTACTCAATACATTGAGTTTGGGGTTTTAAACACATTTGAAAACTCTGGGTACCCCTTCATTTTTGGGGAACGTTTGGGAACCAGTGGCTTTAAAAAAAACAAATTCTAGGACATAATTTGGGAAGGGACAGTAGAACTATGTCCCAAAAGTTGAGGTAATCGGGTCCCCTAACCCTGGGAGTAGGTGCAAAAGGCACCAAGTCGGGGAAAGTTTCGAATCCCGCGACTAGGGTTTGCTTTCGCCCCCTACCCCCTAGGTTTGGGGGCCCTGTTTAACCTCATTCTTCTTACATATTTCCCTACTGTCTTCAAGTTACCTAAATTTTGTATTGTTTAAAGCCACTGGAGGGCGAAACGTCTAAATGAAGACCCCCCGGGGGTTTGAACGGGTGTTTTTAAATCTCTTTTTTGGCGGTTTTTATATCCCATTGTACAAAAATTTGGGGTTTTTAACTAAAACTTTACATTTTATTTTCAATATGGGTTAATCAAGCATTTCAAAAACAACATAAAATTTGCATATAAAGTTTGGGTTACGTGTCATGTGGTTTGAAAAAGCAAAAAAAAAGGGGGGGTAGTGTTTTCAAAAATGAAAAGGTGTACATTCCGTGGCGGGATGTAAAATTCAGGAATTAGATGAAACTTGCCAAGGAGTCTTTAGGTTAGATTTAGTGTTCCAGACATAATGTCATTACTTAAAGGGTTTGGAGGGGTCTTTGTTTACTGAAACAGATTTGTGTATTTCAGATTTTAATATTTTAAATTTTGGAAAGTAAATTTTATTATGCAAAAATTTTTCTTTAAACTGTTTCACATGAAATTTTTGTCGTTTATTTTTAATGAAACTATGTATGTCTTTTTTTAAAAATAAAAAAAAAAAAAAAATCCAACTGAGGGACTGTTTCCCTAAATCTTTTGTTTTAAGTTCTACTGTTTTCCCGGGTTATGTCCTAGTTTTGTATTGATAAAGCCACGGATGGCAAAAGGGTTTTTTTCCCAAAAAAGAAAACCCAAAATTTTGCCCCATGGTTTTTAAAACTTTTATTATTTTATTATTATTTATTATTTTTTATTATTTTTATTTTATTATTTTATTATTTTTATTATTTATTATTATTCCCGTGTGCGACTAGTTAATGGCACAATCGGACCAAAACCATCGACCAAACGTTTCAGTCTCTCCTATGTGGGGGTTTTATTTGTGTATTTTTCCCAGTCCGTTATTTTTCCCTAATTTCCCAGGGAAGAATCATTGGGATGAAGGTGTATTGGAAACTTTTTTCTCTTGTTGTAGTGTTAAAACCCCATATAAAATCGGAAAGGTGCACTTGACATTGAAAATTTAAAATCTGTTAATAAAAAGAAAAAATTTGGGAAATTAGCTTTTTAAATTAAAAAAAAACCATTATTTTTGGCGTCATACAACGCCTGGGGGAATAAAAGGGTTCAGCGTTTAAAATAGCTTTAAAAATTAAAAATGTCTTATAAATTATTATTATTTTATTTTTAAATTTTGGGTTTTTTTGGGGAACATTTGTACTTATTTTGTTTATTTGGGGAAGTACTTTTTTACCCAAATTTTTAAAAATTTTGGTTGTCAGGGGGACGCCCGGGCCCGCTTAGCCCTTCCCCTCCAACCCCCAAAGGTGGTAGGTAGGGCCCAAATGGGTTTTTCTGATAAAATATCCTCTGTATTTTGCTCCATTAGGGTATACACGGTCGAATATTATTTTTTTTTGAAAGATCGACATTTTCGGGTATTTTCCCCGTCCCATTTTTAAATTTTGCTTTAATTTTTATTTTAGATATAAATCAGCGTAAATGTTTAAAAAATTTTTTTAAAAGGGGTTTTGGGGGGGACGTGTTTAATGCTGGTGTTTTTGGGTTTTGGTATTTTTTTTTTAAATTTTTTCATTACTGCCGGAATGTAATTAAATTTTTCCAAATTTAGGGGTTTTGGGTAATGGTTATTTTCTGTTTATTTGTCAGAAACACACATCCACTTAGTAAACCTATGAGGGTTCTTTCGGGACTATTAACTAGTAAACCGGGGCCCAGTTAATGGCCCCGGGCCCGCCTAAACACACTAAGCAGGCCCACCCTTTTAAACCCCCCACACCTACTTTGTACTTCTTAACCCCTTTTTTAAAAACAAAAAATTTCCTGCTTTAATAATTTTTATTCTGGACCCTTATTCCATCATCCACAATGTTCCCAAAACCGGTGCTTTCCTAAATCCTTTTTTGGGGAAAAAATTGGGTTCTGTGCCCCAGTTTTGTGTGATTTTTGTAAATGGCCCAAAAGTCGGCCCAAAACGTCGCCCGTAGCTCCTCGCTTCTATGTGGGGGTTATTTGTGAAACCCAAAATTTCCCTTCCACATCCATCCCCCCTTCCCCCGGGGCGCTGTAAAATTTCCCCCGGGGTTTAAAAAACGCTTCCCCCTTTTTGTTTAAATAATAATAATAATCCCTAAATTTTTTTCTAAATCTTTTTCCAGCTTGAACCCAAATTGCTGCAAGTCCTTCTTGGTTAAATTTTTTTGAGTTTTTTTATTTAGATCCCCTTTTTTTTGCCTTCCCCTCTATAAAAAATTAAATTTTGCCCTAGATCTATCTTTGAAAGGAAAGTTTTTTGTCATCTTTTTTTCCAGTACATTAGGGAAAAAACAGAACTACACCCCCAAAATCTGAGCCCTTCCCAAAGAATATAAAAAGGGTTAACCAAAATGACTTGTTTATGCTAATTGATATGAACCCAAAGTTTTCTATTGGGCTTTTTTGGGAAAATACAAACCCTGTTTTTTTTTGGGCTTTTTTGATTTGTTATTTTTAGATTGTTAACCAGAGCTCCAAAAGTTTTTGTAATTCGGGTTTAAAGGGTTTGGCAAAATGGAAAGTGATCTGTTTGACTTTCCCCCATGCTTTCATTTGGGGTTTAGAATATTTCCTGTGTTAAAGATCCCATGTACTATTTAACTGTAACAGAAACTTGAATTTTAAATTACAATGCGGGATTATTTTTGTAAAAAACCGGCCCCGGCAGTTTTAACAGTCAAGGCAAAAAGTCAGTGGCTATTTTTAATACTTCTTTTTTAAGGTTAGTAAAATTTTTTTGGGCATTTTTTAAAACCCTCAGAAAAGGCACCTGCAAAACCTTTTGTGTTAGGTTTAAAAACCAAAGGGAAAGGGAAAAAAAAGGGAATCATTCCACTTAGATCATTTATTGTTTGATTTGGAGAAGGTTTTCTGACAAATCTAATACTTCGTTTTGTGAATTATTTTATAGGTTATTTCTTTTCTCACTCAAAGAATTTTTAAAATTCCTAGTAGGGTCAGAACCCTAAGGGCAGTGGGGTGCAAAAAATAAAAAATTGATTACTTTGATTTTTAAAAAACCTGTATTTAATTTCAAAACCAAATTAAGCGGTTTTAAAAGGCCCTGTAATTTACATGCTTACTTTGGAAGGTTGGGTATGGGTTATTTTATTGAAAGTTTGCAGAGTTTTTAATCTGAGCTATAGGGATTAAAAAAAA
Source organism: Cherax quadricarinatus (assembly GCF_026875155.1). Classification (NCBI taxonomy): domain Eukaryota; kingdom Metazoa; phylum Arthropoda; class Malacostraca; order Decapoda; family Parastacidae; genus Cherax; species Cherax quadricarinatus. Next base: position 23,117 of record NW_026483997.1, on the reverse strand, counting down.
ATGACATTTTTTTTTTTACCCAAAAAAAATGTTTCTCCCCCATATTAGGTAAAAAAACAGTAATAAAAATTTGGTGAAATATTTATCCCATTTTTGGAATTTGGCCCTTGCTGATTTTTTTAAGATTTTTTTTTTTTTTTTAGCCCACGGGTTTTTTTCCGGAAAAGTTTCAGCAAAATCCTGCGTTTGATAAACACGAACACGATGGCAGACGAAAGGTCTGTTTGCCATGACACCCAATCAAGGGTGTTGGCAGACGTTTTTCCCAAATTATAGCCCTTTTGAGAAGGCAGACTTTTGATCAGTAAAAAAACTTCTGGAAAAGATGACAGAAGAAGAGGTATGTTCAATTAATAATTGCTCGACGGGTTGAAAAATGGAACTTTAAGTTTACAATAGGGTTTTTCGAAAAAAAATTTAGAAAGCATTCTTTCTTTGAAAAAATTGTTTGCCATGTAAAAATTTCTGCTGTTTAGTTTCTTTAAAATTTTCACTGAAGGGGCCTTGTATTTTTTTTTCTTTTTCATCTGTAAATATTTGGGCAATTGGGGCAGTTACATTGTCCATGTTCCCAAATCTTTTCCCTGCATTCCTATGATTTAAAGTATATAGGGATTTTATTTTAAATTTTACTGTTTTAAAACCTTCCCCAACCCCATCTTTTCCAAGAAAAGGGTGTTAAAAAAAATTACTCCCCAATTTTTCACTGTCTCACTTTGCCAGACTGTCCCTTAAAACCCAAAATTTTAAGTAACCTGAATGCAACGGGGTTTTTTTAAACCGACTCCCAAGTGGGCCAGAAAAAAATTTTAAGGGTCCCTAAAAACCACGGGTTTGGGGTTTAGAAAATACGCAATTTTGCGGGATCCCCTTTCCCATCCCAAAAAATGCCTCTTTCCCCATTAAAGTGGGAAAAATTTGGTGAAGATTCTTTTAGTAAAATAAAAAATTAAGGAATCATGTTTTTTGGTTTTTGAAAACATTTTAAAGGACAATGGGCATATTAATATTAGGGGAACAATGCATGCAAGTACGGGGAAACCCCCCCAAAATTTTGGCCATAAATCCATTCCAGAAGGTCGGCGTAAATCCAAAAAGGCTGAAAACCGAAGTAATTTTTCCCCTTTAATTTTTTTTTTTTTAAATTTTTTTTAAAAACTTTACAGTTTTGATATTAAAATTAAAGATATAAAATGGTTCAGTAGGATCCCCCAACCCTACAAAAAATTTTCACTAACCAATTTTTTAAACAAGACTTTGGGTAATTGCCCATAAGGGGTTTAAACCCATTAAACAAAAAAATTTTCCATTAACTTTACTATGTAAAAAATTAAAAAAAACTAAAAATTTATATAAAAAAATATAAACATATTTTAAACTAAAATAAACTATTAAACTAAAACTATATAAAATCTTTCAGATTTGTATATTTAACTACTATAAACGGATATAAGACAAAGGTTCACAACTTTCACAGGAAAAATTTCCGATTTTTAAAAACCCTCATCACAATCTTTTTTTTAAAAAAACAATTGCAGGTTTTTCCCCAAAATTTACCCCCTTATACAATTTAAAAAGAAGTCCCCAAGCACATACATACGTCCTCACTTAATCTCTTTTTAAAATTATGTTTGGGAAAAAAAAATCAAAAAAAACCCCTAAATCAAAAATAAAACCAAGCCTCACACTTAAAATAAATAATTTTAAAACAAATTTTACTAAATTTTAAATTTCGGGCCTTCTTCCCAACCGGCTGAGCACTTTATATAAAGAAAGAAAAAACCCCATACGGGCCCCATTACAAATTTTTTAACGAGGCATTACAAATTTAGGGAAAGTCATTATTTTTTTCCAAACCCTCGCAGCAACGGGGATGAGCACATTTTAAATGCTAAAATAAGACAGAAACCCCTCGTTTTAAAAACCCCACAACACTAAATCCCAAACATTTTTTAAAAAAACCCTCATTGCGATAAAATTTAAATCGAAACATGAAATATCCCCCATAAAGCTTAAACGCCCTCTACTAAGCCCAAAAAGCTCCCCATGGTTTTAAAAACTATAATCTTGCACCATTCACCTTAATACTTGAAGGTCCATGACGCCCCTAAACACTTCAAACCCCAGAATTCTTTTTTTCCCCCGGGTATACGAAAATTATTGATATCCCCTTTTGGGCTTTCTGTGCCCACTTGCTTGCTACAAAACCGTTTTGCCCATTTCATCTACACCTTCATATACCCACATACACCTTACTCCCCCCTCCCCAGGAGGCGCCCCGCTGGGGCCCCCCGGGGAAACCCCCCCTTCCCCGTTGTAATCCCCTATTTCCCCCCAAAAATTAATGTAAAAAGGGTTTAAATCTTTTCCAAAACACCCAAAAATTTTAAACCCAAAAAATTTCCTTTTTTTTAAGATTAACAAAATTTTTTTTCTTGTTTAAAAAACAAGGAGAACAAATAAAATGACAAATTGAAATGGATAAATGAACATATAAAATCATTTGCCTTTATTGAAGATTTTTTGGGTGTATGGAAGATGGGTAGGAAGGGAGGATGATTTTTTTTTGGGAAAGGGGGGATTCCCCCTCCATAAGGACTTAGGTATCAAGTCCCTTTCCAGGGACTTCCCTTTTCTTTTAAAGGGAAATTGGCCCCAAAATTTGTCACTGCACCCCTGTTGAAACAAAAATGTCCGGAGGCTTTCGGTGTGTTTTTTAAGATTTGCCTGAATTGGGACAAGTTTTTTTTAAATGAACATTTTTCAGATAGGGGCTTGTTTCAGTTTTGGTCGGGGTGACATTTCTCCACTAAATTTTGGGAAACCTCCCTCCCCCGTTGCCCAAATGCCCTTTAAATTGCGGGAAAAAGGGCAAACCTTCCCCCCCCCCCCCTCCTCTGCCCAAATTCCCCCTGGCTAGGGTCTGTTGTTTGTTGCGAGGGTTTGCAGTTTTCCCGGGGGTTAGCCCCTTCCCCTTGTTTACCCCTTTCCACATCGCCTTTTGCCCCCAACCCCCGGGAAACCCCCCCAAAGAACAATGGGGATTCCCCAAAGGGCCCAAGGTGGGCCCGGGGGGTAAAGGGGTCAGCCTGAAACCCCCCCCCCCCCAAAAACCCCCCCCCCCCCCCCCCCCCCCCTTTGTTGTGGGGGGACACATTCTGGCCACAATTTTCTCTAAGCAATTTTCCAAAGCCCTGGAAGCACCCCCGGGCCAACCCCTTACCTAAAAGGGCCTTTTTGTAGGGAAAATTATTAAATTGTTTTCCTCCAGAACACACTTAAGGTCAGTTAAATGTCTGGGGCATTTTTCAAAGGGGACCTCAGACTTGCTGGTTTTGTGGGCTGGATGAAGGAGTGGTGTTAGGAGGCAAAAAATTTAAACCTGTTTTAAATTTAAACTCCAAGCCCATTTGTCTACCAATTGGGGAGGTTAAAAAGGGGCATTGCCCAGTACGAGGGGGCACTTGAAGGGCAATTTTTTTTTGGAGGTTTTTTTCACACGGGCCAAAAACTTCAGGGACCCAGCCCCAATAAAAAATTAGCCTTGTGACCCATGCCTTTTTGCCCTTTTCCCTAACACACATTTAATTTTGACGACTTTTTTTTTTGAACACTGGGGTTTTTAGAGTGGGTTTCACCAGTGAAAGGGTTTATTTGAAATCCCCAATTTGCATTTCCCCCAGAACAAAAGATTAAGGGCCCATCCTTCACAGGTTTGTTCCTGGCAGGCCTTTTTCCTCTTGCAATTTTTTGTAGGTTTCCCCTGGCATTTTCTTCCAAAAGGCCTGTTTGTCAAGTTTGGAAAAAGGTTTTTGGGGGGGGCGAATTTCCTTTTAGCCCTTTCATTCTCCCCCTTTAAATTTATGTAAAAAAATTCCCTTTAGCAGCACTTTGTCTGAACTTGCAGCCTCAAACCCTGCCATAAGAACATTTTTAAAAGGAGGAAAAAACGCAGCAGGGGCCCTTTTACCCCAAAACTTGGCAGGTCCTTCAAAAAAACCCCGCCCCTAACAGAATAAAGTACCCAAGCACTAAGTTTAATAATTTTTATTTACTCACATTTAAGTCCCCCTCAAAATCCAACCTTCTCCCCTCCAATTTTTTTTATATCCAACCTTTAAAAATTAAAAATTTCCCCAAAGGGTTTTTGCTTCGACAAAACCTTGGGTAGTAATAAGGGTTTGGGAGAATTTTCCGAAAAATATGTAAAGTAAAAGGACACAATTGGGGAACTAAAGTTACATTTTTATTTTGGGAACAAACAATTGCACTTGAATTTTTTTTCCTTGCAAAAACCTTGGGTACTCTAAAAAAAGAGTGGACAAATTTAAAGGGGGGAGGGGCTGGGAATGATTTGGGGTCGTGGGTACATAATATGTTAATATTTTTGGGTGTCTGAAACTGGTTTAAATTGGGTTTTTCTTATTTTTTATGGGGAAAAATTTTAAATTCCCCTTTTCACCAACCTTCTTGGGAAATTAATTATGAAAACCAGGGGGCAAATGTATATATATGAATGTCAAGTACTCAAAGAATTCCCCGCCAACTGAAAGACTCAAAAATAGTTCAGGACTAAAAAAGTCACTTCCCCTTTCCAATTATATACTTCACTAGACTTGAGTTGTTCCAGTAAATTTCCTTGTAAATTTTATTTTTCAATGAAAAACAGAGGAGTGGTTTACCTCAAAAATTATAAATTTTAAAGAATTCCTTCTAAAAAAAAATTAAACCCTTTTTTTACAAACCCCAAACCCGCATTCCTCCTGAGAAACTTTATTTTTCTATTTTTTCCATGTTTTTAAGTACAGTAAGTTTCCCTGGTATAGTCCCTTTATTCTTTTCCAAATAAAGGGGAAGGGCCCTTTTTTTAGTTTAAAAAAATAAATCATTCCCTTTTACTATTTTTTTTAGGTTAAGCTGTCAACCTGAAGAGCTACAGAGTTTTTTTTAAAGAAAAAAAAAAAGTGTATTTAAAGTACTAGGTTTCTGCCATGCAAAAAGCCTGCTTATCACTTTTATTCCTTGTACACTGACAGAGGGGGAGTCAAAATGAGGTTTGTCCCCTCCAAAAAATCAAAAAATAATTTGTCAGTTTTCCTTTCCTGTTTTAAACCCGAGTCCCCCCAAAAAACCCGTTACTTTAAAAATTTATTTACCCCCTTTTTGAGGATCTTGTATATGATTAATGTAGATTTTACATGGGGCTTTTAGACAATTAAAGTCAGAAAAATTCCCCTAGGGATAAAATACCGACCCAATGGAAATAAAACACACAGGGGAAAAATGTGATCCTTTAAATTTTCAACCCTTTTCCCCCCACACAGTGGGGTTTTTTCAAGTTTTCCCCACCGATCTCAGTTTTAAAAGGGGGTTTTTTTTTTTGTGTGGAAGGGGGGAAACCCAAATTGGCATCACTAAATTACTACACCTAACATTATTTGGCATTTGTTTATTTAATGTTTTTTAAAAATTTTAAAATTTCTTTTAAAAGGGCGTTTTTTATTACAAGGCTGCCCGTTATACCCCCCCAGACTTTTACCAAAAAAATTCCTAAAAGTAAATTTGGGAAAATAATTTTTCCAATGAAAGGCATAACTTTAAATTTCAGCCTTCCCCTTTAAAAAATTTATAATTGCTTGTTTCCCCTAAAATACAAACTCCTTTACCCGAAAGCAAAATTCCCCGGCTAAAAGTTGAATGTTAAACCCCAAACGTACACTTGGGGTCTTTGAAGGAAATTATATAAGGGCGTGCTGTTTTTTCTTTTTTAACTAAGGGCTGAATTTTAACAGAGGGAAAAAATTTGGGTGTCTTAAATTCCCTTTTTCCATATTAAAATTCGAATTTTCTTTTTAGTCGCCCGAAAATAGGGACAAACAATGGGCCACCCCTCAGTTTAGAAGGAACAAGCCCAAAATTGGGAAAAAAAAATTTATATGAAATCTAAAAACTACCCCCATGTCTGCCCAACAGCGTAAACCCCACAAAATGCCATACAAACTGTGTTGCCACTCGCTTCTTAATTTAAAAATTTTAAAACCCAAACCCTTTTCCCGGCCTTGTTTTTTAAAAAAACAGCCAAACAAAATGTTTTCCCGGCAGTTTTTTCATGAGATCTGTATGCAACTGCCCTTTCCTTTTTAAAAAATTTATCAAAATCTAAAAAAATTATTCCCCCTTAAATGTTTTTTCATTTATCCCCAAACCCAAAAGTAACTTTCCCACATCTTTGAATTTTTTGTGATATTTGTTTCAAAACATTATTTCCCTTTTTCTCTGCTTTCTTTGGCCCGGATGGGAAATGATTGGGTTGGGTTTGGATTTGCCATAAAATTTCCCGGCAAGCTTGAGTGCCAAACACACCACTTTCATTCTTTCTGCAATTTTTTTCTTGAAAAATTCTTTTTGTTTTTTTTTTCCACTTTTTTTACCCAAAAGGGGTGGGACTAGGAAAATTTTTTTGGGGCCCCTGGTGGGTTATTTTTCAGTCACATTCCGAACAACCCCAAAAAATGATTTGGGGTTTTAACGAAAAATTTTTGGATGAATTTCAAAAGTGTGTTTTCCCCACTCGTCAAGAAAACACAGCCAGCACCCACCGCGGCCCTGGAGGGGGGGACACGTCCAGTATGGCCCAAAATTTCCCAAATTGGGGCCCAAAAAAACCCGGATAAATTTGGCCAAAAAAAACGGGCCCAAATCCAAATTTGGCCAATATCCCCCACCGGCTGAAGTCCGGGGGGGGGGTTTTCCCCCCTGTATTTTTCCCAATAGTAAATTTTGATAACCTTTTTTCAAACACCTGCCATTGTGGGGTTAGGGGTTTTTATCTGAAAGGGAAGGAAAAGGGAAAAAATTTTTCCCCCGAAATTAAAATTCCCTTTCTAGATTCGGGGCTTAAAGTTTTGACATTGTCACACAATTTTTTTTTTTTTTTTTTACCCCCGGCTTCCCAAAATTTAGACCTTAAAAAATTTTCCCGTTGGCCTTTTTGGCAGGGTAGAGGCCAAAAAAGTACCTAGTTAGGCCCCTTCTTTTTTTTGCTCTTGTATTTTTTCATTTTTATCTATTCCCTTTTGTATACTGAAGGGCTATCCAACTTAAATTTGGGAAAGTATTTTTACTAAATTTAAAGAAAATCTCATTTTAAACAACTTATTTTTAACATGTGTGCCTTTTTTCAGTAGAGCAAATCAATATGTAGTTTTTTAAAGCTGTAACCCTTTTTTGTTTCGGCCTTACAACCCCTGCTTTTAAAAATTTTTGGCACGTTCTTTGCAGTTAGTGCTAACTGAAATTACTCAAATGGACTTTTTAAAATTTCAAGATTGTATTTGAAGGGTTTTGGGTTTTTCCCCTTGGGTTAAATACTTATGGGGAAAAATGCATATTTAAAATTTTAAATTTTTAAAAAGGGGCTTTCCCGGTGGTATCATTTTTGAAAAAAAACCCTTTTTTCCAAATTTTGGGTTTAAATCTTGCTGCGGGGGTTTTTTATTTTCCCAAAACTGTTTTTGGTCACTTTCTCAACATTAACCAAAATTTTGTGTTTTAAATTTTTTTTTTGGAAAATTCAAAAACCTAAAACCGGGAAAAAATTTTTTTGCAGTCATAATTTTTTTATTTGCGGGCTTTAGTTTTGGGGGACTTTTGGGGGAAATGTGGATTTTTTCAAGCTGTAAGTTGACTCTTGCAGTTGTGTGTGTGTGGGGGCTGGGGGGGGGGGGGGGTTTCCCAAAATTTTGGGGTTTTACAATTTTTGTGAAAATGAGAATACAAATTTTAAAAATATGGCAAAATTTGGGGGGTTATATTAAAATTGGGACCCCGTGTTTTAAAGTAAAAATTTTTTTGGGAAATGGGGGTTAAAGGGGGAGGCTATGCACAAAAAAAAATGCAGGGGGTTTGGGTTTGGTTTAAATAAACCAGCTATGGGTTCTGCAGTCCTAAATTTTTGAAGTTGGGGTAATGAAAATTTCATGCAATTTTTGGGGGTGGAAAAAAATTTAAAATTTTTCATCTTAAGCTAATCACTGACCGGGAGGGAGTATCTGCTTCACATATACCTTTCGGGTAATTTAACCCTTTTACTGTCCAAAACCCCCCAAACCCCGAGATGTCCCCCTGGTGCTGCAAAAAATTTTGTTTAAAAAAAAAAATTTTTTTTTTACAAAATGTTTTTCTTTTTCCCCAATGGAAAAGACACCAAAAATAAAAAATTTTGAGGAAAACTTCCCCGGAATTGCGCTTGCAAAAAGTTAGCGGCCTCGGCAAAAAATTTTTCGAAGTGGGTTTTTTTGCCCACTTTGGGGGGGGCCCCAAATTTTGGCTAATTCCCGTTGTTCCCGTCGACCAAAGTCATAGTTTTCTTTTAAAAATCCCTTTGTTGTAATGATTGAGAAAAAGAAACTGCCCTTTCTAATATTGTAATAAATTTTATAAATAAAAGTAAAACCTTCATTGGGGCTGCATATTAAGAATGGGTAGTTGGACATTTATTGGGCCAAAAGTCATTTGTTTTCTCCCCTTTTAAAAAGCGGCCCAAAAAACAAACTTTCCCCTACTTTGAGCTTTATTTTTAAGGGCCTTTTTATAATAAAAACCCAGCAGAAAACACTTCCATTTGTTTTTCCCCTTCTTTAGATGTGACTACGAAAAAGAAAAATATAACCATAAAAAATATACGAAAAAACCTCAAAAATTTTGGGATTTCAATCCAAAAACACGGGGTTTTGAATTTTTTTTTTTTTCGTTTTTTGCACTGGGTTTCTGCAGGGGGTTTTTTTTTTTTTTTTAAATGGCACACTGAAACCCCCCACAAACCCCTTTTCCCCACATGTGGGCCCCAAACCCGCTTTCTCCCCCTTGATTTAAAACCGCTAAAAATTTTTGAAATATTTTTTCACGTCAAAACACACTGGGTATTTAAAAACTTGTATATATAAAAACCCAAACATAAAGGGTTAAGGGAAAGTTTACATTGTTTCCCTTCCCCTTTAAAGGGCAGTAATATGTTTTTTAAAGAAGTAGGTCCCCTACTTTTCTCCCCGGTCTCTTAGTCATTCTTTTCCCCTTATTTTTTTTTTTTTTTTTTTTTTCTTGTTTTTATTTTTCATATTTTGCAGGTCGGGAAGATCGTAACAAACATGAGCAACCCTCCCTCAGTACAAAAATTCCTGACTGGTTTTTAACAACAGAAGGATATCAAATGGGGAAATTCAGTCCCAAATAAGTAATTCTTTAATGCAGCATATAAATAACAAAAAATGGTAAAGGAAAAGAAAGGGTTTTATTATAATTTGGCCACTACTTCAGTACCCCATGGCACATTCAAATTTTTCTTGGGGTTTTTCCCCTTTTTGGGAACCTTTGTTTTTGTTAAAGGGGAAGGGGCAATGGAAATGATCCTTTCCTCTATCTGAAATTGTACAGGTAAGGGTTTTCAAATCTTTCCAATAGAGTCTTGCTTTTCCAAATTTTTAATGAAGGAATTTAATTTTTGGTGGGGTTTTTAAAAATTAAACCCCAAAAAAATTTCTTTGCATTTAATTTAAATAGTTCAAAAGGAAGAGACAAGGAAGGTTTTCTGGTTTTCCCCAGAAACAAAGGGGGGGCGAAGGGGTAATAAATTGTGGGGGGCCCCAGTATAAATTTTGGGGAAAATTGGTTTTCAATAGGGAAAAAAAAAGCAGGTCAGAGATGTAGGCCCGTTTGAAAGACAAGTTTTGTTGGTCAGAATTGGGGAAAAAAAAAATGTTTAAAGGTACCGGGTATTAAAGGGGGAATAAAAACCCTGTTTATTATCCCCTTTTTTATTTAAAAATGTCGAATGACTGAGTTCACAGAACGTTAAAGGAAAAAAATGTGTGGGGTTTAAACCCGTTAGAATGGTAAGGTTTTGTTTTCCTGGGAAAAATGCATAATCGGTTTTTTAAAAGAATTGTTAAACATTTTGGAAAAAATAGGGTTATGTTTTTTTAGTTTTTTAAATTTAGTTTAAATTTTTTAAACTTGTTAAAGTATTGACCGTAAGGTGCATAAAAAAGGGCTCGCATCTTTTCTAACAAATGAGGGGTCTTTTTTTTCTGTTCCACTTTTTTGCAACTGCCCTGGGTGTTTTAAAGGAGGGTTTCTTTTTTCGGTGGGGGGGTTTTTGGGAAAAGGGATGCAAATTTAAACATGGAAAACAACCAAATATGCTGTATACAAGATGGGGAAGTGAGGAAATAGATGATACAGGTGAGTGAAACAAGAGGCAGAATGACATAAAATAGAAGAGAAGGATGTGTGTGTAGTTGCAAGCACAGGCGAGATGGAAGCACGTATGCAGAATAGTATAAGTGTGGTAACATATGCAGTGAGACTGAAATGAGTAAGCATAGAAACAGGTTAGGGGAATTAGTTGCAAAGCAACTTTAGTAAATCCAAGTCATGGATGCAAAAATAGCACATGAGTGTCTTGGAGAGATAGGCAACAACATAGTGAGGCACTTGAAATATGCTCATGGTATGATACAGACCAAAGAGGAAATGTACCAGACAAAGGTGAAGCTGCAGCAGGAAATTTTTAAGAGGGGAGTTGTAAATATTATACCATGGGTATTTGCATATGTTGGAAGTTAGTCATGCAGCAAAATCTTTCCAATATGCTAAGAATGACTGCTATGGTAAGAAAAGACATTTCAGGCACTAAAGCAACATTTCCTCTATTTATTAATTATATTAAGCCCCTCCTATATTATATTTGCCATTCATTTTGAATTCAACACAAAAAATTCTAATTGTAAAATGTAACTTATCACTGGTGCTTTTATGCCACTATTGCCAAATAATTTTTTCTCCAACTTCAATACACCATAAAAGTGTAAGTTTTTATCAGATTCCACTCATTTTCTTATTAGATTCAGATTTTTTTTTTTTTTTTTTTTTATCACACTGGCCGATTCCCACCAAGGCAGGGTGGCCCGAAAAAGAAAAACTTTCAACCATCATTCACTCCATCACTGTCTTGCCAGAAGGGTGCTTTAACAGTACAGTTTTTAAACTGCAACATTAACACCCCTCCTTCAGAGTGCAGGCACTGTACTTCCCATCTCCAGGACTCGAGTCCGGCCTGCCGGTTTCCCTGAACCCCTTCATAAATGTTACTTTGCTCACACTCCAACAGCACGTCAAGTATTAAAAACCATTCGTCTCCATTCACTCCTATCAAACACGCTCACGCACGGCCTGCTGGAAGTCCAAGCCCCTCGCACACAAAACTCCTTTACCCCCTCCCTCCAACCTTCCTAGGCAGACCCCTACCCCGCCTTCCTTCCACTACAGACTGATACACTCTTGAAGTCATTCTGTTTCGCTCCATTCTCTCTACATGTCCGAACCACCTCAACAACCCTTCCTCAGCCCTCTGGACAACAGTTTTGGTAATCCCACACCTCTTATGTTTATTTCCACTTTGAAGTTTGTCTCACACAAAAAAAAATAGAAGATTTACCGTTATGCAGACTACTGCATTATTGTAAAAATGGTATACGTACATAATATCGCGCATTTGTGGGAAACGTATTAAACCCACCAATTGACGTGTATTGGACACACAACTTGGTTTGTTTACTCTTGAACATTGGCAAAAATTGAACATTTCTGCTACTTTGAGCTCAATTTCAAGGTACAGTGGACCCCCGGTTAACGATATTTTTTCACTCCAGAAGCATGTTCAGGTGCCAGTACTGACCGAATTTGTTCCCATAAGGAATATTGTAAAGTAGATTAGTCCATTTCAGACCCCCAAACATACACGTACAAACGCACTTACATAAATACACTTACATAATTGGTCGCATTCGGAGGTGATCGTTATGCGGGGGTCCACTGTACTTTTATTCCATAAACCATTCAAAATCGTCTCTAGTTCTGTAATACAGCTTCCATTCTATCAAATGAGACAAAGAAAACTAGAATACAACCATAAATACCACACGAAAATATACCATGGTCACTGTTTTAAACAAAAAAAAAAAAGGTTGGATTTTTTTCTCCCGTGTTCTGCATGCTGCAGGATTTTATTGTACTGCGCACGCACACTAAGCACTTGGACCCATTCTCTCATATGTAGGCCTACCAGCTTTCTCCACAGGATTGGAAGGCACTTAATTTTGGCGTAATTTTAGGGGACAGACACTGGCTTGCAAGCCGATATTACAGGACCAACATGGAAGGTTAAAGGAAATTGGCCTCTGAGGGTTGTGATTTTGAAAGTATTTGTTGTAGGTTTAAGGAATGTTCTCGGTCTAGACTGAAATAGTATTTTTAAAGTATTTGAGGGGAAAGGTGAATAAAAAAGTAGTTAAAAAAAAATTTCCATTTTAACAAAAATGAGTTTAAATTTGGAGTTGGAGGAGAGGAGTGAGGTGCTGTGTAAAGTGATGCAGTATAAGGTGCCCTTTGGGCTAAATGGAATTCATATTCCATTAAAGCCAGGTATAAAATTAGCAGACAATGCCTGCAAGCTTTTAAAATGGCTTGCAATGGTTTTGATTTTCATTACATAATTGTTTGGGTCATGTAATATAAAATGTCAGAAATTTAAAGGCAAAAAGAGGAAGGGCTAACTTTAGGGAATGGTTTAGTATAACGATATTACTAATTGTGTTGCATTGAGGGTAAAAAAAGAGGGAATGTACCCAAGGAAAGTGAAAGAAATAAAGGAAATGTTTTTAGTGTGAGGTAGTGATTGATGTGATGCAGCAAAACAAGTGAAGAGTACTTTATTCCTGTAATGTCATCTTATCAATTGGTCGTTGATTTCCAAGTTCTTGTACACATGTTAAAACTTGAGCCTCACTGCTCACATCTTCAGATAGTATTCTGCAAATGTTATGACTTTTTTTTACATCTGGTTCTTTAACCTAAATCATGCATATATTTCTGCTGGATATTTAAATCTTTTATTCTTAGAGAAATGTAAACAGTTTTGAGTACTACTGATAGATAAATTGATCAAACTGAAGATCGGGTCTGTTTCAGGCTACCTGGTGTATGAATCTCATAACGAAACAAAATTTTTTGTACTAAGTTTTTTTTTTTTCTTTTAGGTAATGTCCAATAACCTTAGACCAAACTGCGTGAGGATCTTGAGCGCATGAAGAAAATCCGTGCTCATCGTGGTCTGCGTCATTTCGGGGGTCTTCGTGTGAGAGGTCAGCACACGAAGACCACTGGCCGTCGTGGTCGCACCGTTGGTGTATCAAAGAAGAAGTAAAAAAGATTTAATACTGGTAATTGAACTGATTTTTTTTGTATCCTTTTTGAGTAAAATGGTTTGTTTTCGTTTCCATAGCTATTTGATGTATAGCATTTGATTGTTGTATCCCTTATAAAAGGATACTTCATGTTTGCCTAATTTTTTAAATAACTGCTTCTAAGCTTTTAGCTGACCCATTCAAAAAAAAAAAAAAAAAAAAAAACCCTTAAGTCTAAAATAAACACTAGACATTCCAAGCACAAAACATTTTCTGTTCTTTCAGTCATGTCCCCCATTTCTCCGATGTTAAGGAAAAGGATGTGGGTAATTTTCCGCGCGCGCTAAACCCAAAAAATTTGAAAAATTATGGAAATTGAGTTATATATACCGAAAAATAGCTTAACTCTTTGGCAACACAATGGTACAAGAATCAATGTTCTAAGACGTTTCTACAAGAAATTAGTCATTTATATCAGGTATGGTAACGGCGATGTAGGTAGCGCTCTTTTTCTCAACCCATGTTTTTTTTGGGAATTTTTTCCTTGTTTTTATTGCTTTTTCTTTGCTTTAAATTCTTTCTAATATAATAATTGATTATTTGGCATCATATAAGAGTAGGTGGAGCTTATCAGTAAGTGCCAGCCCAATCGGGAAACCATCTGAGAACACTCGGCAGTACTCCCCCTCCAGATGGTGCCAGGTGAAATCACTTATTACGTTTATATCAACTATACGGCTTATTTGTCTATCAATTTATCTAATATAATATAAAACTATAAATAACAAACAACATGTTATATACTCTAGACTGAATAAAATAGGCCATAATATGGAGTGTCCACCAGCAATATTTCGATATTTAATAAATGAGTTACTCCTCGTCTCCTTGTTGTATTGTTTGGTCTGTGGGGTGATAGAAAACGGTATTTTGAAGAAGGATAACTGCACTAGAACATCAGTTTACTTTGAAAACCACTGAAACAAATGCGATTTTTTGCGAAAAAAAATTTTTTTTTGGGGACGGCGTTCCAGGCCCCATATCTCGGAGGTAACTTTTTCACTTATTTTTGCTAAAGTACACCATTATTAGTGATTGTATTGAAATGATTTTCACTGACAAAATAAAAATGTGTGTTTAATTTTGCTGATTCTTTTTTGGAATTATCAATATTTTTGATTTTGTGGGAGGTAAAAGGCAGATATTTTGGTGAATGCCAAAAGTCTATCAAATGTATTTTTTTTCCATGATAATAAGATATATTAGATGAAACATGTGCATCCAAAATTCGTGTCAGATGTTTCTAAAGGTTGGGATTGTCGGAAGTGCCACTCGAAGTGCCATTTGTCATGCCTTGCTGCCATATATGAAAAGTCATTAAATATTTTTTTTCTGTTTGTTGGCCAATCATACTGAAACTTTGTCACATTCTTCTACATATGAACCTCTAATTGTACACCAAAAATAAAAAAAATTGGGTTGAAAAATAAGAGTAGGCCAAAATTTGGAGTCGGCACCTTAACACTTTCTTTCCATTTTGAATCTTGCCAAAAATTGGATTTGCCCTATTTCTCTGGTAATAAAATATAACCAGGAATGATTGGTCATGGTTACAGCATTCCAATATTTTTAAACCCGGCCTATTAAAAACCCATAAAACTTTCTGGAGAATGTAGTAGGACCTTACTCATCCTCTGGAAAACCTGAAAAAAGAAGTTTCCTCTACTTTCAGCCCAGTATCAGTAGCATATCTCCATTCTTCCTCAAAGCCATGTGTGCCGTAAGAGGCGACTAAAATGGCTGGAAGAGAGGGCTAGTAACCCCTTCTCTATATAACTCTCCTTCAAGAGGGGCTTCTTGGCATGGGGAAGAGGCTCTTGGTCTGAGGGAATTAGACCTTTTGTCTCCTAACTCAAGACCCGAACCTAATTACCCCCTAAATCCTCCCCCCCCCCTATCCAATCCTCCCCATCCTCCCTTTTTCCCTCTGCTGTGTCTCTTCATCCCTCCCCTATTCCCTTCCTTTTTGTAGCCTTTGGGATCGTTCACACAGGCACTCTAAGTTTCTAGGTAGGGGAAGGTACCAGGCCCCCATCCCATTCCATCCATTGAGGTCCTTTGGCGGTGGTGTAGTTTGCCGTGGAATCTGGACACCTGGGGGTGTCCCGATCCCTGTCCGGTCTCCCGGGAGGTGGCTTTGGGTGTCTTTCGGGTGAAAGTGTACACTGGAGGCTACCTTCGGATTCCAGGGGGTGGTGGACTAAGGAGGTATGGGGTGGGTGTCCGGCCGCCCTCTTTTACCATGAGGTGGCTCGGCGGATGTGAGGTTGCTATTCTGGATTGCTGGTTTACTGGCATGAAGGGCACAGGTTCTATGCCACATCTGCACTACTTGTGGTGCCGAGGTCCTCTTGGGTGCGAGGGAGATTTACGGCCCTTTCATTCCTCCTAGGAGCTATTCCTCCACTTTCCCCCCCCCCCCTTTTTTTTTTTTAACAAAAAGAAAAGGATGACCTAACCATGGATTTACCCAATCCATGAACCTGCTCCCCCTGGGCCTCTTTCTGATACTGCACCCTGTCTGACCCAGCCTCTTTATTTGATATAACTTCAACATTTCTAATGCCCCTGTACCTCCTGCTGGTGCCATTTTGACACCCTGCTCCAGGTACAGGGTTTCGACTGAAATCCTTCGATACGTCCCGACCTTTGCTCTTCTTTGACTATGCTTCCGGGTTCTACGGGTGGGCAGTTTTCAGATTGCCTGCCCGTCCCATGTCAGACCAACTCCGGTCCTGCACCTTAAATGCCCAAGACCATTAACCTGTGATACTTCTTCGCTTCCTTCTCATTCTACTCAGAAAAGACCGACATGTCACGCACTCCCTTTAAAACGTTGTTTCGAAATGACAATGGACTAATTTTTTTTACTCTAAAGACCGACTTCCCCTACTGCCTATCTTTTTGACCTAGTATTGACAAGGCGCTCCTCCGCCATTTTGGTAGAGATGTATCCTTTCGTGCTCTCAAGAGCGTTACGTACATCATTACTGTCCAAATGCTAACCAAGCTTGTGATCTTTCTCCCCCTTGCAACTATTGATGCTATCCCTGTAACTATTGAAATACATCATTCCCCCAATTGTAGTGGTACTGTCATTCTGCCCCAAAACCATTTCCAGACATGTGGGGAAGGCATTCTGGAACAGCTAGACCTCCAAGACCTCCAATCCTCAAAGTAGACACTTAAAATCCTCCCTGCCTGCAAACAGAGAGGATACCCATGTAATGTAGCTTGCTTGACTTTCGAAATGTCATGAGCTTCCGTCCTCTGTACGTATGGTGGGATACCCTTTAAAAGTTCGAAAGGGTGGTCCCTACACTGCAACAATGAAGAAATGCTGGCATTTTTGCCAATCAGCAAAATAGTGGACCCTCGGTTTTGCGATATTTAAAAACCCTTCCCAAGAGCTCATCGCAAACCAAATTATCGAAAAGTGAATCAATTTTTCCATAAGAAATAAAAGGAAAAACAAATTAATCCATGCAAGACACCCAAAAGTATGAAAAAAAATTTTTACCACATGAAATATTAAGTTTAATGCACACAAACTGAAGAAGCGTGCACAGATTGTAGTACTCTACAACAATAGAATACATGACACTTACCTTTAATGAAGATCTGGTGGTGATTGAGGGGAGGGGAGGAGGGGAGTGTGTCGAACTTATTGTTTAGAAGGGGAACCCTTTTCCATTAGGACTTGAGGTAGCCAGCCCTTTTTTCCGGGGTTACTTCCTCCCTTCTTTTAATGCCACTAGGACCAGCTTGAGTCACTGGACCTCTCACACAACAAATCTGTCCATAGAGCTCTGTACCTCCCCGTTCCTTTATGATTTGTCTAAAAGGGGCCCACAACATTGTCATTTTTAATAGTCACCAGCACGGCTTGCAATTGCTGTGTTGGGGTGTTTTTTCATCCAAAAAGGTTTGCAGTTCAACCCACTTTGCACACATTTCCTTAATTTTTGAAGTAGGCACAAGGGATTCCACAACTGGCATAGGCTTCTCAGGGTTAGCCCCAAACCCTTCAAAATCTTTATTTCCCATACTAATTCTCACCCTTTTTACCACAGGGTTGGCACTAGAAGCTTTCTTGGGGCCCATTGTGACTTATTTTGCAGAAAGAAACACCAAAAACACTGATAATATGGAATGTACCGAATGTATCCTAAGATGCGACCACACTGGCTGGCTTGTAAACACTGGGCCACACGTGCACAGGTCTCGGACGAATTGTGTATGGCGGGTTTTTAAATGGGAACCGTGGCAAAAATTTTGCGTTAAAATGTATCGAATACCGGATTTATGGATACCGATGCCATCGCAAACCAGGGGTCCACTGTATTGCAGGTCCACCGTCAGATGCCCAGTCTGTGGTGCAAACAACCATCCCAATATGCCCTCGTAGTCCTCTCCCTCTTGTTTTAATTATCATGAGGCTCGCCCATCTTACTCTCGTGGTGCCAAGTTTACTTAAATGAGCGTAAAATCCGTTCTCAGGCAAAAGGGCCTCCCATATGTTATGGCATCTCTCATCTACTTTTCCCAAGGGCAACTTCCCCGTTATTTCTTTTTCTCGAGTTACTAAACGTCTCCCCTCTGGGGTCCCAACTTCTGCAGCCGCCTCTGGTCACCCCTTCTGCAGTCGTCCGCCGCTAATTCTTTTGCTGTCCTGGGTTTCGAGGTTCCTATGTGGGTGCCTCCTCCTGTTCTCACCTCTTCCTCTTCTCACTCAAGTTTGTGTCTGGGACCTCGTACAACACCTACTCCCCATCGCCCCTCTCCTTCTCTGAAGTCCAAAACATCTCCATTGTTAAAATTTCCTTTAAACCCCTCCTTCCCTTCTGCAACCTGCTCTTTTTTTCCTTCCCAGTTTCTGTACCTGGTTCTTCACCTCTTAACTGGCTCTGTTAAGAGTAGAGGTTCATTATCATCCTCTTACGGTACCTTCTCTCCCTGTCCCCGCCCAAGTTTCTTCCTTTATGCCCCCTCCCAGGTCGCTTCCTCTCCAGATGTCTCCTCCCAAGCTTCACTATTTTCCCTCTACCCTTTCATTCCCCCTTCTTCGGTACAGTTAGTTTCCCTGATCTTTACTCCCCTCCTCCTCCCCTCTCAACTTTGTCCCAAAATACGTCTTTGTTTCCCCTGCAACACTTGAAGCTATCTCAGAATATATTGAGGAGACTAGACCGTTGATTTTTTTCGCAAATCATAGCTTATTTACAGTGGAATATCCGCGGCCTCAGAGGGAACCGGGAAAGAGCTCCCGGGGTTGCTCTCCCAGTTTTTCCTGTCTGTGTTTGTTTACAAGAACCCCAAAATTATGCTCTGGCCATGATTTATTATATTCATTTGCTCCTCTTCTCGATGGAACCTTTAACCCCTTGACTGTCGCAACCCCTAACCTGAGGTGTCTCCTGGTGTCGCAAAATTTAAAAAAAAAAAAAAAAAAAAATTTTCTTATGAAATGATAGAGAATCTCTTCCCCGATTGTAATGACACCAAAAAAAACGAAATTTGATGGAAAATGACCAGAATTACGCTTTTCACAAAGTTAGCGACCTCAGCGATATTTACAAATCGGTGATTTCGCCCCCTTTGAGCCCTAATTTTCGGCTAATTCTGTTCCAGTTGACCAAACCCATAGCTATTTCTTTAGAACTCCATTTTTTCTATCGATTGAGTACAAAAAAAAACTGCCCATTTACCGATAACTACCCAATAATGTGGGCCCGAAATTTGCAATTGGCCAATTTCACGAAAATGAAAAAGCATGGCAATTTCCCAAAATAAGGTCCAAAATGAACAATGCAGACATTCCTGGCTCTAAAATAACATATTTCTTTGTTCATCAGTCATGTCTCCAGGCCCCTCTGATATTCTCCCTTGCTTTTCTATTTTGAATTTTTATTCAAACAAAAAATAGAAGACTTACGTTATGCAGACTTACTGCAATACTGTAATTTTTTTTTTTTTTTATTATCATCACACTGGCCGATTCCCACCAAGGCAGGGTGGCCCGAAAAAAGAAAAACTTTCACCATCATTCACCCCCATCAAATGTCTGCCCCGAAGGGTGCTTACAGTACAGTTTTTAAACTGCAACATTAACACCCCTCCTTCAGAGTGCAGGCACTGTACTTCCCATCTCCAGGACTCAAGTCCGGCCCGCCGGTTTCCCTGAACCCCCTTCATAAATGTTACTTTGCTCACACTCCAACAGCACGTCAAGTATTAAAAACCATTTGTCTCCATTCACTCCTATCAAACACGCTCACGCATGTCTGCTGGAAGTCCAAGCCCTCGCACACCCAAAAACCTCCTTTACCCCCTCTCTCCAACCTTTCCTAGGCCGACCCCTACCCCGCCTTCCCCTTTCCCCTACAGACTGATACACTCTTGAAGTCATTCTGTTCGCTCCATTCTCTCTACATGGTCCGAACCACCTCAACAACCCTTCCTCAGCCCTCTGGACAACAGTTTTGGTAATCCCCACCTCCTCCTAACTTCCAAACTACGATTCTCTGCAATTATGTTCACACCACACATTTTCCCTCAGACATGACATCTCCACTGCCTCCAGCCTTCTCCTCGCTGCAAAAATTCATCACCCATGCTTCACACCCATATAAGAGCGTTGGTAAAACTATACTCTCATACATTCCCCTCTTTGCCTCCAAGGACAAAGTTCTTTGTCTCCACAGACTCCTAAGTGCACCATCACTCTTTCCCCTCATCAAATTTTATGATTTTACCTCATTTTCATAGACCCATCCACTGACACGTCCACTCCCAAATATCTGAATACATTCACCTCCTCCATACCCCCTCTCCCCCAATCTGATATTCAATCTTTCATCACTTAATCTTTTTTGTTATCCTCATAACCTTACTCTTTCCTGTATTCACCTTAATTTTCTTCTTTTGCACACCCTTCCAAATTCATCCACCAATTTTCTGCAACTTCTCTTCAGAATCTCCCAAGAGCACAGTGTCCCTCAGCAAAGAGCAGCTGTGATAACTCCACTTTGTGTGTGATTCTTTATCTTTTAACTCCCGCCTCTTGCCAAGACCCTCGCATTTACTTCTCTTACAACCCCATCTATAAATATATTAAACAACCACGGTGACATCACACATCCTTGTCAAAGGGCCCTACTTTTACTGGGAAACAATTTCCCTCTTTCCTACATACTCTAACTTGAGCCTCGCTATCCTCTTAAAAACTCTCACTGCTTTCAGTAACCTACCTCCTACACCATACACTGCAACATCTCCCCACTTTGCCCCCTATCCCCCCTGTCATACGCCTTTTTCCAAATCCATAAATGCCACAAAGACCTTTTTAGCCTTATCTAAATACGTTCACTTATATGTTTCACTGTAAACACCTGGTCCCACACCCCCTACCTTTCCTAAAGCCTCCTTGTTCATCTGCAAATCCTATTCTCCGTCTTACTCTTAATTCTTTCAATAATAACTCTACCATACACTTTACCAGGTAACTCAGCAGACTTATCCCCCTATAATTTTTTGCACTCTTTTACCCCCTTTGCCTTTATACAAAGGAACTATGCATGCTCTCTGCCATCCCTAGGTACCTTACCCTTTTCC
The DNA here is from genome assembly GCF_026875155.1 of Cherax quadricarinatus. Taxonomy (NCBI): domain Eukaryota; kingdom Metazoa; phylum Arthropoda; class Malacostraca; order Decapoda; family Parastacidae; genus Cherax; species Cherax quadricarinatus. The sequence goes on along the minus strand of NW_026483997.1, from coordinate 2,202 downwards.
ATACATTTATTAAATAATTGCACCAACCACTCCAAAACTATATCCCCCACCTGTTTTTAACATTTCTATCTTTATCCCTCAATCCCGGCTGCCTTACCCCCCTTTCATTTTAAACCCACTGCCTCACGAACTTCCCCCCCCCTCACAACTGGCTCTTCCTCACTCCTACAAGATGTTATTTCCCCCTTGTCCTATACACGAAATCACAGCTTCCCTATCTTCATTGACATTTTTAAAAATTCCCCCAAAAAATTCCCCCCATCTTCCCAATACCTCTAACTCTCCATTTAATAACTCTCCCCTCCTGTAAAAAATTGTATAAATAACATCATCCCATTCATGACTGCATAAATTTGAATGGCTAGTTGGACATTTATTGGACAATGACATCATTTGTTTACTTTTGAACATTGGCAAAAATCAAACATTTTCCCCTACTTTAGCCTCCATTTCCAGGTTCTTGCTTTAGTAAAATCAATCAAAATAACCTCTATTTCTATAATGTTTTCCATTCTATCAAATGAGACCAAGAAAACGAGAATAGGATTTTTTTTATATGGTTTCACACTGACCACACAGAACCCCTTCTCACGTGGGGGCTTACCCCGCTTTCCCTGCTTGATTTGAAGCCGCTAGAATTTGAGTATATATACGTCAAACACGGTACCTCGTAAGAAATAATATATACGGCCGCGACAGTCAAAGGGTTAATGAGTGCACTTATTACGTATGTGCACCAGTATTCCATAAATGTCAGCTCTGTTTATACTTTGCTGCATTACAAAATGCAGCCCGTATCCACATGAATACGTGGTTTACAGTCTGTTCTTTGTATCTCTCCTTCTCGGGCCTTGTCTATCCTTGATGTAGCTTTTCGGTTTCTTCCTTGGCACCACCACTTCTGTTACTTGAAAATTTTAACCCTTTGAGGGTCGACAGGCCCCCTCTGGGGACTCGTTCTCAGGGTCGGCCAAATTTTAAAAAAAAAAAAAAAAATTCTTATGAAAAGATAGAGGATCTTTTCCCGATCATGACACCAAAAGTATGAAATTTGATGGAAAACTTATGGAATTATGCTCTCGCGAAGTTAGCGGTCTCGATGATGTTTACGCATCAACAATTTGGCCACTTTTAGCCCCATTTTCCGCCAATTCCACTGTACTTGTCGACAAAAAACATGAATATTTCACAAACTCCATTTTTTTTTATCGAATGAGTGCAAGAAACCACCAGTTTACCAATTTCAACTATCCAGTCCAGTGGTCAAATTTACCCAATTTTGCCAATTTCAACACAAATTTCAAAAGATGCCAATTTCTGAATAGGGTCCAGAATAAACAAGAAAGACATTCCTGCACTAAAATGACATTTCCTCTGTTCATTAGTCACGTCTCAAGGCCCCTCTTTCATTCTTTTGCTTTCCCACTTTGAATTTTTATTCTCACAAAAAAAAGAAGATTTACTGTTATGCAGACTACTGCATTAGTGTAAAAAATGGTATAAATAATATTGGCACACTTGCGAAAGAATCACTAGTTGACGTGCATTGGATGCTTGGCATGATTTGTTTACTTTTGAACTTTGGTAAAAAATCTAACATTTCTGGGACTTTGAGCTCAATTTCAAGGTACTTTTCATTGTAAAACCAGTCAAAATCATCTCAATTTTTTGTAATGTCTTCCTTCTATAAAAGAGACCAAGAAAAACTAGAATACAACAATAAATGCCATACAAAAATATAGTGCAAAGTCGCTGTTTTGTAAAAAAAAAATGGTCTTTTTTTTTTCTCATTATGCACTGTTGCAGGATTTTTTTTATACTGTGCACACTGAAACCCCATAGACCCATTCTTTCATATGTAGGCCTACCAGCTTTCCCCCCACTAGATTTGAGGGGGCTAGAATTTAGACGTACTAGTACGTCAAAAACCCTGGGTCGTAAGCCGTAAATAGTACGGCTGAAACCCTCAAAGGGTTAATGCCCACCATTTCCTCTGGGGAGGGAGGGGGGGCTTGCTCTCACTCCCACAGCATTTCATTTGGAGGCTTTTCCACTTCTCTTCCCCTCCAGTTTTTTAAAATACGGGTTTCTCCCACCCATTGTGATTTCCCCATACTCCCTTCTCTCGCATCGACTCTCCCGGGCTGCTCTTCCTCCACTGCACTAACTTCCCTGGTCTGTCCCTTTTTGGTTCATGACAGC
>NW_026483986.1:0-21342 GCF_026875155.1 Cherax quadricarinatus | reverse complement strand
TCAAAAGGGGGCGTGGGAAACACCTCAAAAGGGAGTTGGAAACCCCTCAAAAAGGCGCTGTGGAACACCTCAAAAGGGCATGGGGACACACCTCCAAGGGCACTGTGACACACCTCACAAGGGCAGTTGTGGACACACCTAAAAGGGGCAGCTGTGGCAGCTTTTTACACTGATTTTGTGTCATAATTAAAACACTGGTCATCCCCATAAGGGAGGGTGACCCAAAAAAGAAAAAACTTTCACCACCATCCTCCACCCACCGTCTTGCCGGGGTGGCCCCCATCAGCCAAAAACTGTATTTTCCAACCTCCGGATCAAGCCCGGGCTAACGGGTTTCCCCTAAACCCTCAAAAAATCTACTTTGCTCTCACTAAAATTTTAAAAGAAAAATTCTTCCCAGAATTTTCAAACAAAAGCCTTTTTTCTAAAAAAAAAAATACTTTAGTGGAAAAAATAATTTTAGGTAACAGGGATATAATCCCCGCTCAGTCTTTTCATTTTTTAATTTTGTAACTCACATAACTTTTTATGTTTTTTAGAATTTTTTTTAAGGTTCTTAATCAAATAAACCCCAAAAGCCTTATAAGCATGTATTCTACCGGGGTTCTGGAGGGCATTTGAATGTCAACCCCCCCGTGACCAGCCTAGGGTGGACAGGACCTCATCAATCAGGCTCTTATTAGCCCATGAAACCCAACGTTGAACCACAGTTTGGCTGTCAGTACTGACTTTATGTTTGTCGGCTCCCTGAAACCTGGGGGGTTTAGATACCAGTGGCTTGAAGACGCCAGGTTCTTGAAAGACAGCCGGGCTATTGTAACCCCTTTTGTTTTGGGAGGCACTGACATTTGTGTTGTTCTCAGGCATTTCCGGGGCGTTGCCCCCCAAACCCCTTCCGGGTAACTCCGGGTAACCGGGCACCCACTTGTTTTGGGGTTTTTTAAATTTTCCCAAACCTGCACATAAATTTACTCCCTAGAAAGCAAAAACTGGCAGGAGATATAACTTTACCCCCCCAATCAGTTTGCGTTGGGGTAACAAACCCTTCCCATCTTTTGTTTTCTAGGGGAAGTGATTCCATGTGCGGGTTTTTGGGAAAATAAACAAACTATGAGACGTGCAGCCCCCAACTTCCATCATCAACAACTGTGTATAAGTCACTGTCTGTTCTTGTTTCCAGGATTTCTCACTATCCAAGTCTATCTTACGGAAAAATTCTCATAAAAAAAGGTTCACTACATACTTTTACAGTAACACCCTTACATTTTACTAAAACCTAAAAAACCAAAAAGTTCCCATACAACCATAAAACCCCCAAACATAAAAAGAACAAAAAAAATATACAAAAACCAACAAAACCCCCAAACAAAAAAGCACACAGAAAAAAACAACAGAACAGCAAAAACCACCAAGAAATCTCTATTCAACTTAAAATACCCAGAAAGGGTCGGTTTTCCCCCCCTCCCCCCACACCATGGCTCGGGCACACAACAAAAACCCAAAACACCAAACAGGCCCACCCCCCTCTCAAACCCCCCTCCTTCCGGGATTCAGACGCCAGATAACCCCCAGGTATCCAAATATCTTGAAACTGTTGTCATAAAAAATACCTTAACCCCGATAAATGAACTTTGTGAAACACAAACTCAACATAAACCCACATAGCCCCTTGAGAGAAGTTTCCACCTTGAACAAAAATAATGACATCTAGAGTGATGACTTTGGCAAACCCTAAAACAGCCTAGCCAACCCCCGGGGAAAAAATAACCCCCTCTAACACAAAGGTTGAAAAAGCGTCTCCCTGGGGAGGTTTCCCCTGATGCTGGTGAGGTTCTTGACGGGGGTTGGGGATCTTGCCCAGTTTCCCTAAATTTGACCCTGAATCCTTCCATCCCCCCCCCCAGGTGCTGTATAAATCCTATGGGTTAGTGCTTCCCCTGATTATAAATATAATAATGAAAAATGGTAAACAAATGAATGAAAAAACATGGATACCCAGCTAAAAACGAAAATTTTTGCGCACCAGGGATAAAACCGGCAAAAAAGTTATCTGACGCAATAATAATTAGCAGTTCACTTTTTACCGTGAAATAAAAAAAACCCAAACTGCAAAGAAACAATTCGTCAAAAAAAAGAAAAACAAAATGTTTCTTTTCAGTGCAGAAATAAAGGAAATGTGTTTTACTAGGGCACCAGAGTAGAAAACAAAGTGTTATGTTTAGTTTTATACTAAACGGGAAAAAAAAGATCTAACCTTTTCCCCAATTAAAGCTAAAAAAAGATGTATACATAAATGAATTTGAAAGAAAATGCAGAACCTCTTGTACAGGGTAAGAAAACTTAAAAAGGAGAATAATGACAAAAAACACCTTAAAAACAGGGATGAAAAATTTTAGGGGAAAAACAAGGTAGGCTGTTTGTATACATCACAAGCAAAAAATGAATGTCCAGCTTCTTAAGACCAAACATGACATTGCAAGCCCTTTGCTTTCCTGGTTACCAGCCATAACAAACTGTAGGGGCCACAAGTCGGGGGGGCACAGCATCAGTACTCTGCTAAAACCCGAAAAATATCAAATCACCCCCGCACCGGGGGGGAAAATTGAAAAATACATTTAAAAAATTTAAATCCCCAAAAACCCCAAAAAAAGTCATAACATTTTTTAGGTAACTCAGGACCCACTTAAAATTCACATTTAATATAAATAACATGATAAATGATCAGAGATGAATAAACACCACCTATACTTTTAAATGACTTTAACTTTTCTGACTAAGAGATAATAAACACCAGAAAAATTTAAATTTTGGGGGCCGAGGTTTAAACCTGTATTCCCCCGGAAAACCCAAGGGGGAAGAAATGATTTTAAACACCTGGGAAAAAAATTTAAGGGGGTATACCAACTGCCAGAAAATCACCACTACAAAGCAAAAGACTTCAGAGATGAAAAACCCCCAAAAAAACAGGGGGGCACTAGCACGTTTAAAAACCAACAAAAGTGTCACCCCCAAACTTTAAACCCCCCACTCATAAGGGGATTCCAACAGACCCCCTGGCACTAGAGGGATTTTCAAGACTAAATGGAAAACCCAGAGGGGCTGTCCAACTTGGAGGTTCACCACAGAACACCTGTTATCACTTACCCCCAGAGGCTGGCACAGACCGGGGAAAGGGCTTTACCCAATCTTCCGGAGACCCCGGTAAAACCCACCAAAACTACAGGTGATTAAAAAACGACTCAGGATGAATAAAACCACCGAACTTACGGGGCTTATCATAAAAAATTTTTCCTGCATACCCAAGTTTTGAATTCACTAACACATGAGCCTGGGCACCCTACCATCTATACCCCAACTAAACCCGAGACAATTGTCCCACTATACTTTTCGGGCCCAAAAACCTTTAATTTTATAGAGAGATTATCCCCCAGATAAACTTTCCCCACACCACTATCCCCCATTCTACAACAAAAAATTATTAAAATCCCACGGGGAAAAAGCAAAATCCTTTTCCGATCATGAAAAAATGGAAAAATTTTATTTTCCACACTAGCCTCCTTTTCCTTACCAATAAAAAACCCCTTTACCAGATAAAGGCTTTACCCGGAAACCCAATCGGCCCAATACCCCTCCTGGACAAGTAAATAATCCCAACCAATAACCAAGGCCTTACCCAATTTTACCCAAAACCCCCCCCCCCCCCCCCCCCCCCCCCCCCCCCCCCCCCCCCCCCCCCCCCCCCCCCCCCCCCCCCCCCCCCCCCCCCCCCCCCCCCCCCCCCCCCCCCCCCCCCCCCCCCCCCCCCGATAAAAAACTTTTGGCCGGTAAAACCGGGTTTAAAGGAACAATTTTTAACAAAAGGTCCCTTGGATTTTTAAGCTTTAACCCCGTTTACCTTTTTAAACACTTAAAGCCCTCAAACCTTGATTTTTTAAAAAATTTTGAACTTCCCTTTCTTTTTTTATAACACTATTAAGCCTGCACCTTGTTAAAAAAACATGAACCCCGGTCCTGATTTATGAACACTATTGAAGCCTGGCTACCTTGATTTATGAACACTATTGAACTCCTGGCTACCTTGATTTATGAACACTATTGAATCCCTGGCTACCCTTGATTTAAACACATGAACTCTGGCTACCTTGATTTATGAACACATTTAACCCCGGCTACCTTATTTTTAACACTATTTGGGCCCGGCTACCTTGAATTTTTTGAACCTATCGGGGCCGGGCCAAGTAACTTTTTTGGAAAAAAAGGGGGACAGGAAATAACCTTCCCGTATTTTTATTAAATGGGAAGTCCTTTTAAACCTTTTTTAAAATTTTATTAATCAACCAATTAAAACCTCGTAAAAAAATCCCGGAAAAAAAATTTTAAAAAAAAAATAAAATGCCGGACAGTTTAAACCTTTTCCCGGGTCCCTTTTTAAAACAGAAACCCCCTCCTTTTTTAAAATATTAATCCCCGGCCCTTTTTTAACCTTTTTAAATTTCCGAAAAACCTATTAACCCCCTCCTTTTTTATAAACCAAAACCCTCCCTTTTATAAAATTAAATCCGGCCTTTTATAACATTTGAATCCATTATTTCCCCTTTGAAGCCCTGGTCCTGTTTTATGCCTTTAAAATTTCCCCTTTTTTTTAAAAAATTTAATTGGCTCCTTTTTTTATGAAATTTTTTAAGGGGATTTTTTTAAAACAGGGAATTCCTTTTTTTAAATTTGAATCCCGGTATTTTTATGAAACTTTAAGGGATTAATTTAAAACCATTGAATGTGGTACCTTATTTTATGAACATTTTAAATGGGTACCTTGTTTTTTGAACATTGAAGTTGGTACCGGATTTAAAAATATTATCCCTGGTCCTTGATTTTTAAAACACTTTTGAATGCCCTGGCAAACCTTGATTTATGAACATTTTTGGGAATGCCCTGGCTCCCTTGATTTTGAACACTATTGAACGTCCTGGCTCCCTTGATTTTTAACACTATTGAACGTCCTGGTCCCTTTGATTTATAAAAACACTACTGAATCCCCCCTGGCTCCCTTGAATTTATAAAACATTTACTAAAATGCCCTGGCAAACTTGATTTATGAACACTACGGGGAATTTTTTCCCCCGGGGGTCCCTTTGATTTAGAACCCTACTAAAATCCCCTGGAAAACCCTTGATTTTTAACACTACTGAATGCCCTGGTTTACCTTAAATTTATAAAACACTATTAAAGGGTCCTGGCTCCCTTTGGATTTATGAAAAACTTTTTTTTTGAACGCCCGGGCCCTACCTTGATTTATGAACACTATTGAACGTCCTGGCTTTTTTGTTTTATAAACACTACGAATCCCCTGGCTACCTTGTTTTATGAACACTATTGAATGCCCGGGCTCCCTTGTTTTTAAAACCCACTTTTTGAATGCCCTGGTACCTTGTTTTATGAACACTATTAAACGCCCGGGGCTCCCTTTGGATTTATGAACACTATTGAATTCCTGGCAAACCTTGATTTATAAACCCACAAACGAGGGCCCGGGGCTACCTTAAATTTATAAACCCACTACTAAAAATGCCCTGGCTCCCCTTGATTTATGAACCCTATGAATGCCCTTCCTACCTTGTTTTTATAAAACACTATTGAACGTCCTGGCTACCTTGTTTTTATGAACACTATTAAACGTCCGGGCCCCCCCTTGTTTTAAGGGAACATATTGAAGTCCTGGCTCCCTTTGGGATTTAATCACTACTGAATGCCCTGGCTACACTGTTTTTATGAACACTATTAAAATCCCCGGGTTACACGATTTATAACACTATAAAACACCTGGTTCCACTGTTTTATAAACACTATTGAAGCCCGGGTTTTAAAAACATTTTTTGGGAACACTCGGAACACCCTGGTTACACTGACTTCTAAACCCACTTTTGAACACCCACACAACACCTCCCCTTGTCCTTTTCAGACGTCCAAAAATGTAAAAAAAATTCTGACCAATATATATTATTTATAAAAAAATTTAATGATCTGTCAAAAAACCTCTAATAAAAAACCCCCCCCCCCCCAAAAAGTTAAGCTAAAAAAATTGCATTTTTTTACTTTTTCCCTTGATATTTATTTTTTGAAGGTCAATTTCTGGGGTTAATCAATGAGGATCAGCTAAAAACATTTCTTGAAAATTTTTCAAGCTTTTCAAAGGGCTGACGTTTCACCACTGAAGCTTTTTTTCCCAATGAGTTGCTTCCTGGGCCCCCCCTTTTCCTCGCCCCCCTTTTCCTCGCCCCCCCCTTTCCATTACCCCAACAGTGCCTGGTCGGGGGGTATTTCCGGGTGTCATATGTTTTTGACGTCCTCACAATGGGAACTGTCCCCTGAAAATATTGAAGCCGCTTTGGTCGGGTGTAGCAAACTTTCCCAAATTAAAAAAAAACTACATCAGAATTTTTATTTACAAAAATAAGGTACAGCAATACATTGTCTCCCCGGGGAGGTGGAAGAAAAAATTTTTTCTCCGTGAGCCATGCAAAGCCGTAACAGGGCACTAAAAAAGCCCGGAGCAAGGGGCTATTTAAACCCCTTTCCCGTATTTATTATTAAAAGCCAGGAGCAAGGGGTAGTAACCCCTTCTCCTGGGAATAAATTAAATTTAAAAGCCCGGAGCAAGGGGGTAGTTTAAACCCCCTTTTCCCCCCATATATTATTAAATGCCAGGGCAAAGGGGTAGTAACCCCCTTCCCCCTGTATACTTATTAAATCCCCGGGGGCAAGGGGGTTGTAACCCCTTCTCCGTATAATTATTAAATTTCCCGGGCAAGGGGCTAGTAACCCCTTCTCCTGTATACATTATTAAATGCCCGGAAACAAGGGGGCTAGGGAACCCCTTCTCCCTTTTATATAATTTTTAAAAAGCCCGGAGCAAGGGGGGTAGTAACCCCTTCTTGTATTTCATTATTAAAAAGCCAGGAGCAAGGGGTAGTAACCCCCTTTTCCGTATATATTTTTAAATGCCAAGGGGCAAGGGGCTAAATAACCCCTTCTCCCGTATACTTATTAAAAAGCCAGGAGCAAGGGGTTTTTAAACCCCCTTTTCCTGTATATTTTATTAAATTGGGGGCCGGAGCAAGGGGTAGTTTAAAAACCCTTTTCCTTTTATACATTATTAAAAAGCCCGAGCAAGGGGGTAGTAACCCCCTTTCCTGTATATATTTTTTAAAAACCAGGAGCAAGGGGCCGTAACCTCTTTCTGTAATATTATTAAATGCCAGGAGCAAAGGGGGTAGTAAAACCCCCTTTTCCTGTAAAACATTAAATTTAAAAGCCAGGGGGCAAGGGGGTAGTAACCCCCCTTTTCCTGTATACTTAAATTTAAATTTCCAGGAGCAAGGGGCTAGTAACCCCTTCCCCTGTTTATTTTTACTAAATTTAAAAAGAAAAACTCTTTTTTTTTTTGAAGGGCACCTTTTCTTGGTGGGGTATGGCCCGATGTGTTTAAAAAAAACATAAACATTGTGTAAAATTACAAAACCTGAATTTTTTGGGTTCAGATGAAAACATGCACAAATTTTTTAAAAAAAATGAATTTTTAAACCAAATTTTCAAAGGTAGAGTTGTACGAAAACTTTTTTTTCAAATTTTAGAAAAACGTGAAGGTAAAAAAGTTTAGCCATTAGTACGGGAAAAATTTGGTTTATAGTAAATAGTGTGAGTGATCCAGTGATAAATGGAGGGGATCCCTGATAGTTTTGGGGTGATCCAGTGATAGTGTGAGTGGGTTCCCGTGATTTCCCCCGAGTTTGGGGGGTTTTTTTCCCAATTGAAGGTAGACCCGTGATAGTGTGAGTGATCCAGTGATTAAAGTGAGTGATCCAGTTATAGTGTTTAGTGATCCAGTGATTATGTGAGTGAACCCGTGATTGTTGTGGGTGATCCCGTTAAAGTGTGAGTGATCCATGATTGTGTGATGATTTCCCGTGATAGTGTATGATCCAGTGAAAGTGTGATGATCCCGTGATTTTGTGAGTGATCCAGTGATAGTGTGGTGAAACCCAGTGATTATGTGAGGATCCAGTGATAGTGTGAGTGATCCAGTGTTTGTGTGAGTGGACCAGTGATAGTGTGAGTGACCAGTGATTATTTAGTGATCCCGTGATAGTGTGAGTGATCCCGTGATTATGTTTGGGGATCCAGTGAAAATGTGAGTGATCCCCGTGATAGGTGGGATCCAGTGATGTGTGGGGATCCAGTGATTATGTGGTGAACCAGGATAGTGTGAGTGATCCAGTGATAGTGGGGGTGATCCAAATGTTTGTGTGAGTGCGGAGCAACGTGGCAACCCACTGCAAGTATGGTTTTATGCTGCAAGCTGAAGGTGGTAGACACAAACCACCCTGGGAGGTACAAACCCTCCTGTGGGGAGTAGGTTGGTGGGCAACAACCACCGGGAGGTACTAAACCCTCCTTGGTGTAAAAATTTGGGTTTGGAAAAACAAAAAAACCCCGGGAGGTACTAAACCTTTCCCGTGGTTTTAGGTTGGTAGACAGCAACCACCCAGGAAGGGGAAATACCATCCCGTGGTAGTTTGGTTGTTTGACAACAAACCCCCAAAGGGGGGGGTTCCCAAACCCTCCTGGTAGTAGGTTTGGGAGAACAAAACCCCCCAGGGAGGTACTTTAAACCAGTGGGGATTTGGTTGGTAGACAACAACCAACCAGGAGGTACTAACCAAACCTGTGGTTGTAGGGTTTGGAAAACAACAACCACCCGGGGGGTACTACCATCCGTGGGAGTTGGTTGGTAGAAAAAACAACCCCAGGGAGGGACTACCATCCTGTGGTAGGGGGTTGGTAGACAAAACCACCCTGGGGGGTTTTACCATTGTGGTAGTAGGTTGGTAGAAAAAAAACCACCCAGGGAAAGGGACTACCCTCCTTTTGGTAGTAGGTTGGTAGACAAAAAAAACCACCCAGGGAGGGAAATACCATCCTGTTTTAGTAGGTTGGTAGAAAAAAACCACCCAGGGAGGTACTCCGCCTGGGTAGAAAGGGTTGGGAGACAACAAACCCACCCTGGGAGGTAAAACCTCCTGTGGGAGGGAGGGTTTTTTAGACCCAAAAAACCCCCCAGGGAGGTACTACCCCTCCTGTGGAAATAGGTTGGTAGACAACAACCACCCGGGAGGTAATACCCTCCGTGGTAGTAGGTTGGTTTTAAAAACAACCACCCAGGGAGGTACTACCATCCCCGTGGGAGTAGGTTTTGGGAGAAACAACCACCCAGGGGGTACTTAAACCCTCCTGTGGTATAGGGTTTGGGAGACAGCAACCACCCAAAGGGAAAGGGACTCCCCCCGTGGTAGTGGTTTGGGAGCAACAACCCCCAGGGGGGTTCTACCATCCTGTGGTTTGTAGGTTGGTAGACAACAACCCCCCCAGGGGGGTTTACTACCATCCTGTGGTATTTTGGTTTGGGGACAACAACCACCCCGGGAGGGCCCAACCCGTGGGAGTAGGTTGGTAGACAACAACCACCCAGGGAGGTATACCCTCCTGTGGGGTAGGTTTTGGGAACAACAACCACCCAGGGGGTATTTTCCCCCTCCTGTGGTAGTAGGTTGGTAGACAAAAACCAAACCCCGGGAAGGTACTACCCCTCCTGTGGTTGTAGGGTTTTGGAAAAACAACAACCCCCCCAGGGAGGGACAAACCCTCCCGTGGGGGTAGGTTTGGGAGAAAAACAACCACCCAGGGGTAATTTTAACCCTCCTGTGGGATAGGTTGGTAGACAACAACCACCCTGGGGGGGTACTACCTTTCCCGGGTTTGAGGTTGGTAGAAAAAAAACCCAAATACCCAGGGGGGGTAAATTTCCACCAGTGGTAGTAGGTTTTGGGAAAACAGCAACCACCCAGGGGGGTACTACCCTCCCCTGGTTTAAAATAGGTTGGTAAAACCCGGGAACCCCCAGGGAGGTAATACCAAAACCCCTGGTTAGGTTTTTTAGCCCAAAAAACCCCCAGGGAGGTACTACCACCCCGTGGTAGTAGGTTTGGGGGGGCAACAAAACCCCCCAGGGGGGGTTCTACCATCCTGTGGTAGTAGGTTGGTAGGGCAAAAACCCCCCAGGGGGGGTTTTACCACCTGTGGTTTAAGGTTTGGGAGACAAAAAACCCCCCAGGGAGGTACCCACCATCCTGTGGTTAGGTTTGGGAGAAAAACAACCAAACCCCCGGGGGGTTCTACCATTCCCGTGGTAGTAGGTTGGGTTTGACAACAAACCCCCCAGGGAAAGGGACTACCATCCTGTGGGAGTAGGTTGGGGGACAACAAACCCCCCAGGGGGTACTACCCTCCCTTTGGGGAGTAGGTTTGGGAGACAAACAACCCCAGGGGGGTACTACCCCTCCCGTGGTAAATAGGTTTTGGGAGACCCAAAAACCACCCCGGGGGGTACTACCCCTGTGGTAGGGGGTTGGTAGACAAAAAAACCACCCAGGGGGGTAAAAACCGTCCTGCCCAAATGGTTAAAAATGAAAGCCGTAAAATTTTTTTTTACTGATGGGGAGGGTTTTCTGGTGTCCATTTTTTCTGTCTCCCTAAACAAGCAAGATTTCGGGATGTCTTGCTACTTTTTACTTTCACTTAGGTCACAATACACATACATTACAAGCATATTAAAACACACCCCCCTGGGGTTTTTGCATTTTCTTTTTAGTTTTTTTGGGTTTTTGTTTATTTCCTCTTTCTCTATCGGGGAAATGGGAAAAAATTCTTCCCCCCGTAAGTCTGCGGGCGTAAAAAGGGGGGGGGGGACTAAAAAAGCCAAAAAAAGGGAAAATTTATAGATAGATAAAAAGACAAATTGGTGGGGATATTTTTAAAAGGTTTGTTTTTAAACTGTAAAATACACCATGTTTTTTCATATCAAAATTTTTAGAAATTTCCCCCAAAAAATTAAAAAAATAAAATTACCCTTAAAACCCCTTTAACTTTGCCAAGTTTTAAAAACAAAAAAACCCAAATTTTCTTATATTAGATAAGAAATTTTCCTTTATTTAATTCCCAAAAACCCAATTTTAAAATGACAAAAAATCTGATTAAAAACTTAAAGGGTTTTTGGTGTGCCGAACTTGGTGAAAAAATATCACTGATCGGCAAGAGTAGCGAGTAATTAAAATATTTTAAAATTACCCCCAAAAAAAAAAAATTTAAATTTTAATTTTTTTAAAAAATTAAACTTTTTTATAAATAAAAAAAAAAAATTTTTTTTAAAAAAAAAAAAATTTTTTGGGCCCAAAGGGGCCCCCCCCCAAACCCCGAAAAACCCCGCCCTTTTAAACCCCCCCCCCAAAGGGGCCCCCCCCCCGGGGGGTTTAAAAAACCCCCCCCTTACCTGGGACCCCCCTTCAAGGGCAAACTTTGTCCCCCCAAAGTCCCCTTACTTTACCCCCACCACCCCCCAACCAAATGAAAGGCCTTTTTTTTCCCTTTTGTGTTTTCTTATTTTTTAAAAAAAAAAATTGATTTTAAGAAAAAAACCGAAGTGAAAAAAATGAACAAAAATTTAATTTTTTTTTTTAAATTTCCTTAGTTTTTGTCCCCCAACCCCGTGCCAAAACCAGTTAAAAAAAAAAACCAGGAACTACCCCCAAAAAAAAGGGAAAAAAAAAAATTAAAAATTTTCTACAATCTATATTTACTTTTTAAACAAAAAAAATTTTAATTTTTCTTTACATTTTCATTAATAAGAATTTTGCAGAAATTTTTTTCCTTTCGGTCCGTACCCAAAGGGGCCCCAAAAAAATGTCAAGAATCCAAAGCCGCACAAAAAAAAGGCACACCCCCCAAACTCCCAAAGTCGAACCCAAGCCTAACCCCCCCCCCCCCTCACCCCCCCCCCCCAACCGGCCCAAAAAAATTTCACTAAAAACCCCCCCCCCCACCCCGACTTTTCCAACCAAAGGGGCCCCCCCCACACTTTTTTAACCAAGCCAACCTGGCCACTAAAAACCGCTCCCCCACCAACGACCAAATGTTTACAACCCCCCCCTTTCCGGCCAAAACATCGAATAAAAAAAAACCAAGTCCCCCCAAAAAAGGGAAAAAGCCTAATCCCAAAAATCAAAATTTTTTAAAAAAACCAACCTTTTCCCCCTAAAACCCCCCCAACCCCACCCCCAAAACAACATCAAGATTGTAACCAAGGCCCCGGCCAAAAACCCAAACGTAACAAGCCAAGCCTGGCCATAAATACATTTTTGGGTAAAAAGCAACCTCCACTACAAATCACAGTTTTAACAAGAACCCTTTGCCCACAAACACAGCGTACGAAAGCAAAGCCAAGCCTGGGACTACAACATCAGTCAGTGTTCACATTAAGGGGCCCCAAAAACATACTTACTCTTTTTTTTGGGTATAGATCTACTCAGGCTTTTTTTAAATGCATTCCTATAACAAATCATTTTCCCTTATTTCTACTTTTTTCCCAAAAATTTTCCTAATGCTAGACACATTTTTGATAGTGAGAACCTAAATGAACAGATATGAGAAAACCCAAGAACATATAGTGGGGAACCTAAAAAGAACATGTAGGGAACCAAATAACATATAGTGAGAACCAAATGAAAAAATGATGTGAGAAAACCCAAATGAACATGATAGTGAGAACCTAAATGAAAATATAGGGAACCCAAAAACATGATAGTGAGAACCTAATGAACTATAGTGGAACCCAAGTGAACATATAGTGAGAACCCCCAAAGAACATGATTGAGAACCTCAAGCATGAAGTGAGAACCCAATGAAAATATAGTGAGAACCTCAAGAAAATGAAGGAGAACCTCAAATGAACATGAAGGGAACCCAAAGAACATGAAAAGTGAGAACCCAAGAAATGATATGAGAACCCTGGGAAGGGCCCCGAAAAACAAACAAAAAACCTTTGTAACCAAAACACTAGATATAATAAAATAGGAATTCACTATTTATCACACTGTAAAATTTTGTTATTAAAAAGTTTTAACTTATAAAAATGCACGTCATCACTCAAAATTCTTAAAAACGGGTTTTCAAAAAAAAATCAAGGGGGGCAGGGAGAGAGAAAACCAGTGCGACAGTGAAAAAGGCGGGGCCGGGCTAACGACCCCCGCAACCACAAATAGGGAGCACAGTACATAGGCATATTATCCACACAAATTTGATGGAAAAATACCGATTTAAAAACAGAGACAGTAAACTCTCATTTTAAACACCTCCATTAAAAGACTTCAAAAATACAGAACAAAACGTCTGGGTTAAAACATTTTTAACAAAGATCAAAAATTACATGGGGCCCCCATTCATTTTTATTACCATCATTGAAACAAAGTTTTAGCAGGGAAGACAACATTACACACCTCAGAGACGTGAAAAAGAAAACTGTAAATAAATAAACTCCAACAACGTAAACATGTTCCCCGAATCAAGAAAACATAGAAATATCCCAGATGAGTAAGAACTGTGGCGCAGTTACCAGTCTATATTCTTCGTCAAGTAAGGCTTGTAAGAGAACGCTAGTGATGAACAAACGGGTGCTAGAAAAATCTCGATGCGATTAAGAAGTTCTGCAAAAATATGAAAAAAGATCGTTCAGGAATGTGAAATTATTAATGGAAAGGGTTTTTAAAACTCAGCTTCCTTAAATATCTTGTTTGGGGGAAATTTTTTTATGAATGAATGTTTAATTTTTGTACAACTGAATGTTGAATTCGTAACAGAAAATGAAAAGTTGAATTTTTTTTTCCCAGACGAAGTTTAAATTTTGTCACAGACATGAATTTGAATTTTGTCCAGCATGAATGTTGAATTTTGTCATGATATGAATGTCAAATTTTTGCTAGACATGAAGAAAGTGGGTTTTTGGGAAGTGTGGACGTACAAGAAAACAATCTTTCCCTTCCCCGTGCATGATGGGAAAAATAAACCCTGACCCTTTTCTTTGGGTTTAAATTGGAAACCTTAGGTGTTTTCTGGGGTGATTTTATGGTTTTATTGGTGTTCCTTGGATCAAGATAGAATGGAAGGGCTAAAGTGTAAAGTTGATTTGGGGGTGGTTTCAGGCAAAAAAAAAACTTGTACTAGGGGTCAAAAGGGGAAATATTTGATTTTTGTTAAATTTTTGGGGGGTTAAAGATTTTTTAAACTCCCCTCCCCCTTTTACGGGGTTTTTTTTTTTAGGTAATAAAGTATTAAACCTTCTACCATAGGGCCCCAAAAATTTAAAAAACCCCCCCCGCCCCCCGGGGTAACCTCCAATTTTTTTTTTTTTTTAATTTTATAATTTAAAACAAAAAAAAAGGCCCAATTACTTGGTTAGAAAACCCCAAAAGGTTTTTTGGGAACCCCCGGTTTAGGGCCCTGAAAAACCCTTTTTTTGAAAAACCCCCAAAAAACAGAAAAGGTTTTTTTCCCCCCAAAATTGCAATTTATCATAAAAAAAAAAATTTTAATTTTTTTTAAAAAAAAAAATTTTTTTACCCCCGGGGTCTAAAAAAAATTTAAACGTAGGCCCCCCTTTTTGCGTTTAGGGTACCCCTTTTGGGGGAAATTTTTTGGGACAAAAAAAAATTTTTTTTTGGGAAAAACGGGAAAAAAATTTTTGTTTTTTGGTTTGGGGGGGGGTTTTGGGGGCGCCCCCGGGGCTCGGTCTGTGACCAGGGCCCCCGGTGGATCGACCTATCAACAAGGGTGTTAGTGGGCCCCAACAAGCCGATGAACAAACCCCCCCCCCCGCCCCGCTGGTCAGGTGCTGATTTTAGATGTGTCTGGTGCCGTCTTGAAACGCCAGGGGTAGAGATGTCTGGGGGAGGGGGGAGGGGAGGGTGTCATGTTTGAGGGAAGCTGAAGGCAATAGAGGTGTCATGTCTGGGGGAAACTGAAGGTAGTAGAGATGTCATGTCTGGGGGAGGCTGGAGCAGTAGAGGTGTCATGTCTGGGGAAGGCTGGAGGGAGTAAAGATGTTATGTCTGAAGGCAATGTCTGATGTGAGTATTATTGCAGAAAATTCAGAACAAGGAGACTAGGTGCGGGAGTTACCAAACATATCTCAAAGTTCAGAAGGGGTTGTCGAGGTGGCTTAGATCTCTGGATAAAATGGAACAAAACAGGATGATTAGGAGGGAGTATAAATCAGGGATGAAACTGGGGGAAAGGATAGGAAGAAAGAGGAGGCTTTGAGTGGTAGGTAGATAGAGACCTTGAACATCTAAGAAGCTTGTGTGAGCATGTTAGATCAGAGTGGAGATGAATAGTTTTTACAATGTGTTGCTGTTGGAGTGTGAGCAAAGTAACAATGATGAATGTTAGAGGGAGACTCGTTAACCAGACTTGAGTCCTGACAACTCCCAGCAAGTACAGTGCCCGTACTCTGAAGCAAGTACAGTGCCTGTACTCTGAAGGAAGGAAGTACAGTGCCTGTACTCTGAAGGAAGTACAGTGCCTGCACTTTGAAGGAAGGAAGTACAGTGCCTGTACTCTGAAGGAGGGAGAGGGGGGGATTACTGCAGTGTGGAGGGTCACCAAACTGTAATGTCTGTATACATCTAACAAGACAGCTACTAAATAAACAATGGTTAATGTGTTTCCACTTCAGAGTCACATGACCTGGGTGGCAGAGTGCCGGTGTGTTGCAAACAATACCTGTATAATACCAGTGTTGCAAACAATACCTGGATAATACCAGTGTTACAAACAATACCTGTATAATACCAGTGTTACAAACAATACCTGTATAATACCAGTTACAAACAATACCTGTATATACCAGTGTTACAAACAATACCTGTATAATACAAGTGCTACAAACAATACCTGGATAATACAAGTGTTACAAACAATACCTGTATAATACCAGTGTTACAAACAATACCTGTATAATGCTGGAATCTTTCCTCTCTTTGGCTTCATTTTCTTCTTGATCCGGACTGTTGATACCAAATATATCGTGCATGAACTGCGTCTTCATTAAGAACATGATAGCAACACCCTGACTGCAACAACAAACACTATCGTTAGTGACACTTCATTAAGAACATGATAGCAACACCCTGACTGCAACAACAAACACTATTGTTAGTGACACTTCATTAAGAACATGATAGCAACACCCTGACTGCAACAACAAACATATTGTTAGTGACACTTCATTAAGAACATGATAGCAACACCCTGACTTGCAACAACAAACACTATTGTTAGTGACACTTCATTAAGAACATGATAGCAACACCCTGACTGCAACAACAAACACTATCGTTAGTGACACTTCATTAAGAACATGATAGCAACACCCTGACTGCAACAACAAACACTATCGTTAGTGACACTTCATTAAGAACATGATAGCAACACCCTGACTGCAACAACAAACACTATTGTTAGTGACACTTCATTAAGAACATGATAGCAACACCCTGACTGCAACAAAAAACACTTTTGTTAGTGACACTTCATAAGAACATGATAGCAAACCTGCTGCAACAAAAAACTTTTGTTAGTGACATTCTTTAAGAACATGATAGCAACCCCCTGACTGCAACAAAAACCTTTTGTTAGTGACACTTCTTTAAGAACATGTGCAACCCCCTGCTGCAAAAAACAAACCTATTGTTAGGCACTTCTTAAAGAACATGATGCAAACACCCTGACTTGCAACAACAAACATTTGTTAGTGACCTTCATTAAGACGTAGCAACCCCCTGACGAAAAAACAAACACTATTGTTAGTGCATTTCTTAAAGGGAACATGATAGAAACCTGACCCCAACAACAAACCCCTATGTTGTGACACTTATTAAAAAATTGATAGCAACACCCTGACTGCAACAACAACACTTTTTAGTGACACTTATTAAGACATGATAGCAAACCCTGACTGAAAACAACAAACCTTTTGTTAGGACATTTCATTAAGAACATGATAGCAACACCTGACTGCAACAACAAACCTATGTTAGTGCCCTTCATTAAGACTGATGCAACCCTGCTGCAAAACAAAAACACTTTTGTGACTTCTTTAAAAACAGTTAGAACCCCTGACTGAAAACAAAAAAACACTATTGTTAGTGAAATTCTTTAAGAACATGATAGCAACCCCGGACTGAACAAACCACTATTGTTGGACACTTATTAAGAACATGATAGAAAACACCCTGACGCACAACAAAACTTTGTTGTGACCTTCATTTAAGAACATGATAGCAACCCCCTGACTGCAACAAAAACACTTTGTTTGGAAATTCATTAAGAACATGTAGCAACCCCCTAAAGCAACAAAACACTTTTGTTGTAAACTTCATTAAAAACATGTGCAACACCCTGACTGCAACAACAAACACTATTGTTAGTGACACTTCATTAAGAACATGATAGCAACACCCTGACTGCAACAACAAACACTATTGTTAGTGACACTTCATTAAGAACATGATAGCAACACCCTGACTGCAACAACAAACACTATTGTTAGTGACACTCGTACAGAAAAAAATTAAATTATTATCATTATGAAAACTAAGTGGTAAACCCGGCAGGGTCATAGAGGAGTGCAGGGTAGAGTTTGTCAGGGCAGTGAGGAGTGTTAAATGAAGTACAGTGGTACCCTGAGTTTCGAACACCTCCCAACTCGAGCAATTATATGTGTAATATTGTAAGTGCTTCTGAAAGTGTATTTTAGGGGTCTGGAATGGACTAATGAAATTTACATTTTTCCCTTTTTGGGGAAGAAATTGTTCGAACGGCACTAAAAACTGGGGTGGGGGCTTTTGACCCCGGAACTTCTCTCTAGGTAAACGCCTTTGGAAAAAATTATGACTCAAATCAGGGTACCTTTGTTAATCAAAGTTTGTGTAAAAAATACTGATATTAACTGTGAAAATGTGTTTTAATTTTTTTACTAAGGAGAAGTCTGAGAGGGGGTTTATTTTGGAGTTTAATGTTCTATTATTATGGGTACGTAATGGAGGTGTTTAATGTTTTTTTTTTTAGTAGGTACGTAATAGGAGTGTATATTATGTATATTAAGAAGCCTTCCATTTCTTCAACAAACCTGATTACATATATTTGTAAGTGCGTATCCCCCTACAGGTTTACATCCCCAGGCATTTAATTCTATTTTTCTTTCATTTCACAAAAGTGTAAGTATGAGGGGTGAGAAAATTTTTTAAAACCACTGATGTAACTATTTTCTTATGGTTGTTTGTTGTTCTTTAAATAATTTAAAATAACTTAAAAAATTGGTTAATTTCTTAGTTTTTAAGTGGATCCCCGGTTAAACAATTTTGTTCACTCCAAAAGTATGTTCGGTCCCCTTTTGACCGAAATTTTTTCCCATAAGAATATTGTGAAGTTGATTTGTCCATTTCAGACCCCCCAAAAATACCTACAAAAGCACTTTTCTAAATACACTTACTAAATTGGGCACATTTGGAGGTGTCGTTTGCGGGGGTACTGTCTTATATAAATTATTGTAATTATACAAGTGAATACAAAAAAATATGACAAAATAAATATTAAGAAAATATTCTATAACATTTTCTGTTTAGTGAAACGCCAATATTGCTCGTTTTTGAGCGCTTCATAATATTTTTCCTTTTGAGGCTTATAAAATTTTTGCTTTGGCGTTCACTAATATTTTTCACTTTAGGTGCTTCATAATTTGCTCGCTTTAGAGCGCTTCACAATTTTGCTTGCTTTAGAGTGCTTCACTAATATTGTTCACTTTAGAGGCTTCACTAAAATTGTTCACTTTAGAGTGCTTTACTAAATTTTTTGCTTGCTTTAGAGCGCTTTCCAAATATTTTTCACTTTAGAGTGCTTCACTAATATTGCCTTTAGAGCGCCACAAAATATTGCTTCTTTGATGCTTCACAAATATTTTCTTTTTTTGGGGGCTTCATAATATTGTTGTTTTTGATTTTCACTAATTTTTGCTTGCTTTAGGCGCTTCACAATTTTCACTTTGAGGCTTACTAATTGCTTCTTTAAGCCTTCACTAATTTTGCTTGCTTTGAGTGCTTCACAAATTATTCTTGCTTTGGGCTTCCTAATATTGTTCATTTTAAGTGCCCCAAATTTTCTTCTTTAGAGCCTTCATAATTTTGGCTTTTTTTAAGGGGCCCTTCCAATATTTTCACTTTGGGTGCTTCCAAATTTTGCCGTTTTAGAGGGCTTCCTAATATTGTTCTTTATGCTTCATAATATTGCTTGCTTTTAAGTGCTTCACTAATATTGCTCGTTTTAGAGGCTTCATAATATTCTTTTTTTAATGCTTCACAAATATTCCCTTTGACCTTCACAAATTTGCTTGTTTTGGGCCCTTCATAATATTGTTCACTTTAATTTTTTTCCCTAATATTTTTCTTTAGACGTTCACAAATTTTGTTCATTTTAGATGTTTCACTAATTTTGTTGTTTTTTAAGCGCTTCATATATTCTTTTTTTGAGCGTTCCCCAAAATTTTATTTTAGAGCCCCCTTCACAAATATTTTCACTTTAGACGTTTCACAAAAATTTTGCTTCTTTAGAGTGCTTCACTAATTTGCTCCTTAGAGCGTTCACTAATTTTCTTGTTTAGAGGTTTTCACTAATATTCCTTAGAGGGCTTCACAATTTGTTGTTTAGAGCGCTTCACAAAATTTGTTCCCTTTTTAGGCGCTTCACAAATATTGCTTGCTTTAATCTTCACAAATTGCTTTTTTAAACGTTCCTAATATTGCTCCTTTAACGCTTCATAATATTTTCGCTTTAGGCGCTTCACTAAATTGTTCGTTTTTAAAGGTTCACTAATATTGCCCCTTTAAGGCTTCACTAATATTTTCCTTTAGACGTTCCAAATATTTTTCGCTTTTAAGCGTTTCACTAATTTTTTCACTTTAACGTTCACAATATTTCGCTTTAGGCCTTCACTAATACATGCTTTTAAATTTTTGTGTTTACTATTTGGTTAAGAGCGTTCGAAAAACAGTCTAATTTACAGCCTTCACTAAAAACCCCTTATCAATAATTGTGTGTTTACTAACTCGATTTCCCTCCTAAGGGCTTTCCAATCTTCATTTTTTTTTTTTATTTTTACCTTTTCTCATTGTTAACCCAAGTATAAACACAATAAAAAATAGTGTAAACTTTTTTTATTTTTTAATCCGGCAATAAAAAAAAAAAAGCTGTGATTGGTTTTAATGTGATATTGTTAACATCAACGCTACTCCTACCCCCATATTACCCTATGATTTACCTAAATAAGAAAATACAACTAACTTATAACTTTGTTAAAAAAATACAACATAACTTATAATCAATTTGTTAAAAAATACAACATAACTAGTAACAATTTTTTAAGAAAATACAACAGTAACTATAATCAATTTGTTTAAAAAAATACAGAAATTAGTAAACAATTTTTAAAAAAAAAATAATACTTTCAAGAAGGAAAAAGAAACACCTTTATACAAGGGAATTGGCCAGATACATGGGGGCCCTCCCTCTCATCCTTTATAAACAACCTAAAAAATACATGGCCACAAATGCGATAATTGTTTACCACAAAAGGTAAAAAAAATCCTAAATAAAAAAAACTTAATGTTTTAACAAGTTAAGGGGAAATTTTCGTTCGCAAAAATGAACTTTTTTTTTTTCGTTTTCCTATACCCGCAATAACCCCCAAACCCCTTTTTTTGTTTTTATTATTTTTAAATTAAGAAATTTCAATGCTAATTTTTTTTAAAGACTTTAAAAACTTTTTTATTACTAAAAAATTTAAAATTATTTAATTTTTTTAAAAAAGGGCCCCAAAAAATAATCACTTTGTCTGACTTTTTTAGTTACCCAGGGTTTCTACACCTTCGCATTTGAAATCTATGAAATTGGTTTAAAAAAAATAAACTTACTTTTTTATTATTACTTAAACACTTTTAACGGGAGGAATACAAAACTTACGGGGTAAATGGGAAATGTTAGTCCCGTAAATAGTCAACAATCCCTGTGTCGATGGGAACCAAAATTAACAATACCAAAAAACCCCTTTAAATGAGGGGAACTCATAAAACAATGCCACATGCAGACCTATGGGACTGATGACAACCAAGGGGAAAACAATGGGTTTTGGGGGCAACTGTACACAAAAATATTATATTAAAAATTTGTGTTAAAGTTTTACCAGTCTAAAAACAATCAAAGATACAATACAAAATTTCAAAAAAATACAATCAAGATTTACAATACAAAGATACAATACAAAGATACAATACAAAAAAAATACAAAATACAATACAAAAAATAAAAAAACAACAAAAATACAAAACAAAAAAATACAAAATACAA
>NW_026483975.1:50000-59019 GCF_026875155.1 Cherax quadricarinatus | reverse complement strand
TTATGACCTCATGTGGGGGGAAAATTTGGGGGAGTGGGGGGGTTTTTTTCCATTGGGGACTTTATGTACCTCTGTAGGGGTAAAGTAGGGAGTTGGGGAGGTTTTTCCGGGTGGGGACTTTACTGACCTCATGTAGGGGAAAGTGGGAGGGGGGAGGTTTTCCCAGGGTTTGGGGACTTTACTGTACCTCAGTAGGGGTAAAGTGGGGAGTGGGAGGTTTTTACCAGGGTGGGGATTTTACTGTACCTCTGTGGGGTAAAGTAGGGAGGGGGGAGGTGTTACCAGGGGGGGATTTATTCCCAGGGGGGAAAAGTAGGGGAGTGGGGAGGTGTTCCCCAGGGGGGGGAATTTACTTCCTCATGTGGGGGTAAGTGGGAGTGGGGAGGTGTTTTCCTGGTGGGGACTTTATTTACCTCAGTAGGGGTAAAAAGTAGGGGGGGGGAGGTGTTAAATGGGGGGGGATTTACTGTACCTCATTAGGGGTAAAGAGGGAGGGGGGGAGGTGTTACATGGGGGGGACTTTACTGTCCTCATGTGGGGGGAAAGTAGGGGTGGGAGGTGTTCCATGGTGGGGACTTTACTGTCCCATGTAGGGGTAAGTAGGGAGGGGGAGGTTTGTTACCATGGGGGAACTTTACTGTACCCATGAGGGGTAAATAGGGGTGGGGAGGTGTTACCATGGTGGGACTTACTGTACCTCATTGGGGTAAAGAGGGAGTGGGGAGGTGTTACCATGGTGGGGACTTTACTGCCCTCATGTAGGGGTAAGGGGGATGGGAGGTGTTCCCTGGTGGGGATTTCCCTGTACCTCATGAGGGGTAAAGGGGGAAGTGGGGGAGGTGTTCCCTTTGGGGGGACTTTACTGACCTATGTAGGGTAAAGAGGGAGGGGGAGGTGTTCCTGGTGGGGATTTATGTACCTCATGGGGGGAAAAGAGGAGTGGGGGGGTGTTAACCCATGGTGGGGACTTTACTGTCCCTTTCAGGGGGTTTAAAAGGGAGGGGGGAGGTGTTACCATGGTGGGGACTTTATGTACTCATGAGGGTAAAGAGGGAGTGGGGAGGGTTACCATGGTGGGGACTTTACTGAAACCTTTTTTTTTTTTTTTTTTTTTTTTTTTTTTTTTTTTTTTTTTAAAAAAAAAAAAAAAAAAAAAAAAAAAAAAAAAGGGAGTGGGGAGGTGTTCCCGGGGGGGCTTTATGTCCTCATGTGGGGGGTAAAAGGGGTGGGGAGGTGTTCCATGGTGGGGACTTTACTGTACCTCATGTAGGGGTAAAGCAGGGAGTGGGGAGGTGTTACCATGGTGGGGACTTTACTGTACCTCATGTAGGGGTAAAGCAGGGAGTGGGGAGGTGTTACCATGGTGGGGACTTTACTGTACCTCATGTAGGGGTAAAGCAGGGAATGGGGAGGTGTTACCATGGTGGGGACTTTACTGTACCTCATGTAGGGGTAAAGTAGGGAGTGGGGAGGTGTTACCATGGTGGGGACTTTACTGTACCTCATGTAGGGGTAAAGTAGGGAGTGGGGAGGTGTTACCATGGTGGGGACTTTACTGTACCTCATGTAGGGGTAAAGTAGGGAGTGGGGAGGTGTTACATGGTGGGGGACTTTACTGTACTCATGTGGGGGTAAAGTAGGGAGTGGGGAGGTGTTACCATGGTGGGGACTTTACTGTACCTCATGTAGGGGTAAAGTAGGGAGTGGGGAGGTGTTACCATGGTGGGGACTTTCTGTACCTCTGTAGGGGTAAGTAGGGAGTGGGGAGTTCCATGGTGGGGACTTTACTGTCCTATGTGGGGGAAAAGTAGGGAGTGGGGGGGGGGTTTCCCATGGTGGGGACTTTCTGTCCTATGTGGGGGTAAAGTGGGGAGTGGGGAGGTTTTTACCATGGTGGGCTTTACTGTCCCTAGTGGGGGTTTAAAGTGGGAGTGGGGAGGTGTTACCATGGTGGGGACTTTATTCCCTCATGTGGGGGGTAAAGTAGGGAGGGGGAGGTGTTCCATGGTGGGGTTTATGTACCTCTGTAGGGGTTAAAGTGGGGAGTGGGGAGGTGTTCCCGGGGGGGGACTTTACTGTCCCTCATGTAGGGGTAAAGGGGGGGAAAAGGGGGGGGGGGTGTTAAAATGGTGGGGACTTTACTGTCCCTCTGTGGGGTAAAGGGGGAAGTGGGGGGTTTTACCTGGTGGGACTTTATTTTCCCCTCATGAGGGGTAAAGAGGGGTGGGGAGGTGTTCCCTGGTGGGGACTTTACTGTACCTCATGTGGGGTAAAGGGGGTGGGGAGGTGTTCCATGGTGGGGATTTTTACTGACCTCGTGGGGTAAAAGGGGGGGGAGGTGTTACCATGGGGGGACTTTACTGTCCCTATTAGGGGGTAATTAGGGAGGGGGGAGGTGTTCCCCAGGTGGGGACTTTATTTACCCATGTAGGGGTTTTAAAAGAGGGGTGGGGGGTTTACCATGGTGGGACTTTACTGTACCTATGTAGGGAAAGGGGAGTGGGGAGGTTACCATGGGGGGATTTTACTGTCCTCATGTGGGGGTAAAGAGGGAGTGGGGGGTGTTACCTGGTGGGCTTTCTTCCCCTTGAAGGGGGTAAAAGGGGTGGGGAGGTGTTCCCATGGGGGGACTTTATTTGTCCCTCTGAGGGGAAAAAGGGGAGTGGGGGGTTTTTCATGGTGGGGACTTTACTGTACTCATGGGGGGTTTTAAAAGGGGGGAAATTGGGGAGGTGTTAATGGGGGGGACTTTTGATCATGAGGGTAAAGGGGGAAAGGGGGGAGGTGTTCCGGTGGGGTTTTTACTGCCCTCTGTAGGGGTAAAGGGGGTGGGGGGTGTTACATGGGGGGGATTTACTGCCCTCATGTAGGGGTAAAAAAGTAGGGAGTGGGGGGGGTGTTCCCATGGTGGGGACTTTACTGTACCTCTTTTGGGTAAAGTAGGGAGTGGGGAGGTGTTTACCATGGTGGGGACTTTACTGAAACCTCATGTAGGGGTAAAGTGGGGAGTGGGAGGTGTTACCATGGTGGGGACTTTACTTTTACCTCATGTAGGGGTAAAGGGGGGAAAGTGGGAGGTGTTACCATGGTGGGGACTTTACTGTACCTCATGTAGGGGTAAAGTAGGGAGTGGGGAGGTGTTACCATGGTGGGGACTTTACTGTACCTCATGTAGGGGTAAAGTAGGGAGTGGGGAGGTGTTACCATGGTGGGGACTTTACTGTACCTCATGTAGGGGTAAAGTAGGGAGTGGGGAGGTGTTACCATGGTGGGGACTTTACTGTACCTCATGTAGGGGTAAAGTAGGGAGTGGGGAGGTGTTACCATGGTGGGGACTTTACTGTACCTCATGTAGGGGTAAAGAGGGAGGGGGGAGGGAGGTGTTACCATGGTTGGGGACTTTACTGTACCTCATGTAGGGGTAAAGTAGGGAGTGGGGAGGTGTTACCATGGTGGGGACTTTACTGTACCTCATGTAGGGTAAAGTAGGGAGTGGGAAAGGTGTTACCATGGGGGGGAAACTTTACTGCCCCTATGAAAGGGGTTAAAGCAGGGAGGGGGGGAGGTTTTTTCCATGGGGGGGCTTTACTGTCCCTTTCATTTTTGGGGTTTAAAGCGGGGTGGGGAGGTGTTACAATGGTGGGGCCCTTTACTTTTCCTCTGGGGGGTTTAAAAGCAGGGGGGGGTTGGGAGGGTTTTTACCATGGTGGGGACTTTACTGTCCCTCATGCGGGGGTTTAAACCCGGGGAGGGGGGAAAAGGTTTTAACCATGGTGGGGACTTTATGTCCTAATGTGGGGGTTTAAAGCGGGGAAGGGGGAGGTGTTTCCCATGGTGGGGACTTTACTGAAACCTTTTTTGGGGTTTTAAAGTGGGAGGGGGGGAGGTGTTCCCTTTGGTGGGGACTTTATGTACCTCATGGGGGTAAAAGGGTGGGGAGTGGGGAGGTGTTATTTTGGGGGGGGGACTTCCCGGTTAACCTCATGTGGGGGTTTTAAAGTGGGAGTGGGGGGGGGTGTTACCATGGTGGGGACTTTATGAACCTCATGTAGGGGTTAAGTGGGGGGGGGGGGGGGAAAAGGTTTGTTCCGGGGGGGGACTTTATGTACCTCATGTAGGGGAAAAGTGGGAAGTGGGGAGGGGGTTTCCATGGGGGGGGACTTTACGTACCTCATAGGGGGGAAAAAGTAGGGGGGGGGGAGGTGTTAACCCTTTGGGTTTGGGGGATTTTTCCCTGTCCTCATGTAGGGGGAAATGAGGGAAGTGGGAGGTTTTTTAACCATGGTGGGGACTTTACTGTCCCTTTATTGTAGGGGTAAAAGTAGGGATGTGGGGGGAGGTGTTCCAGGGTGGGGATTTTAAAATGTACCCCCCGGTGGGGGTTAAATTTGGGGAAAAAGTGGGGGGTTTTTACCATGGTGGGGTTTTTTTACTGTACCTAAATGTGGGGGGTTTAAAAGTAGGGGAGGGGGGAGGTGTTACCTTGGGGGGCTTTAATTACCTCTTGTAGGGGAAAAATTAGGGGTGGGGGGTGTTACCTTGGGGGGGAAACTTTACTGTACCCATGTGGGGGTAAAGTGGGGGAGTGGGGAGGTGTTCCCATGGTGGGGACTTTACGCCCCTCATTGTGGGGGTTTAAATTTGGAAGTGGGGTGGTGTTACCATGGTGGGGATTTTTACTGCCCCTCTGTTGGGGTTTTAAAGTGGGGAGTGGGGGGGGGTGTTCCCATGGTGGGGTTTTTTCCCTGACCCCCATGTGGGGGTTAAAGGGAGGGAGTGGGGGGTGTTACCATGGTGGGGATTTTAAATGTACCTCATTTAGGGGGGTTAAAGAAAGGAAAAGGTGGGGGAGGTGTTACCTTGGGGGGGGAAATTTTAAACTTACCTCATGTGGGGTAAAAATTTGGGAAAGTGGGGGGGTGTTTTCCCCATGGTGGGGCTTTACTGTCCCCATGGGGGGTTTTTTAAAAGTAGGGTGGGGGAGGGGGGTTCCATGGTGGGGATTTTTATTTTCCCTCTGTAGGGGAAAAATTTGGGGGTAGGGGGAGGTGTTAAAAGGGTTGGGGATTTACTGTCCTCATGTGGGGGAAAAAGTAGGGGAGTGGGGGGGGTTTTTCCATGGTGGGGATTTAAATTGTCCCCTCATGTAGGGGAAAATTTTGGGGAGTGGGGAGGTGTTTTACCAGGGGTGGGGTTTTTCCGGGCCCTTCATTTTAGGGGTAAAGTAGGGAGTGGGGAGGTTGTTACCATTGGTGGGGACTTTATTTGTACCCCCATTTGGGGTTTAAAGTAGGGAGTGGGGAGGTGTTACCATGGGGGGGGAACTTTACTGTCCCTCAGGGTGGGGGTTTAAAGAAAGGGGTAGTGGGGAGGGGGTTTAAACCAGGGTTTGGGGATTTTATGTACCTCTTTGTGGGGGTTTAAAAATAGGGAAGTGGGGGGTTTTGTTACCTTTGGTGGGGGGCTTTACTTTTACCTCTTGTAGGGGTAAAAAAAGGGAGTGGGGAGGTGCTACCTGGTGGGGACTTTACTGTACCCTCTTGTGGGGGTTTAAAGTAGGGGGTTTGGGGGGTGTTACCATGGTGGGGACTTTACTGTACCTCATGTGGGGGTTTAAAGTGGGGGAAGGGGGGGGAGATGTTACCATGGGGGGGGACTTTACTGTACTCAGGGTAGGGGTAAAGGGGGGGAGTGGGGGAGGTTTTTTTCCCCATGGGGGGGAATTTATTTTAAACCTCATGTGGGGGGAAAAGGGTGGGGAAATTTGGGGAAAGGTTTGTTCCTTGGGGGGACTTTACTGTCCTCTTGTAGGGGTTGAAAGTGGGGGAGTGGGGGGGTGTTACCATGGGGGGGGACTTTACTTTTCCCTCTTTAAAGGGGGTAAAGTAGGGAAAGTGGGGAGGTTTTTCCCTTGGTGGGGACTTTCCCGTACCTCATTTTAGGGGGAAAAGTAGGGAGTGGGGGGGTTGTTACCATTTTTGGGGATTTTAAACTGAAATAATGTGGGGGTTTTAAATTTTTTGGGGAGTGGGGAGGTGTTACCATGGGGGATTTTACTGTCCCTCTTGTGGGGGGTAAAGTAGGGGAAGTGGGGGGTTTGTTACCATGGGGGGGAAATTTACTTTTAACCTCTTTGTGGGGGTTTAAAGTAGGGAAATTGGGGAGGTGTTACCATGGTGGGGACTTTACTGTACCTATGTGGGGCCCCAAAAAGTAGGGAGTGGGGAGGTGTTCCCATGGGGGGGACTTTTATTTGTAATCATTTTGGGGCCCAAAGTAGGGAAGGGGGGAAAGGTTTTTACCATGGTGGGGACTTTACTTTACCATGTGGGGGGCAAAAAAGTAGGGGAGGGGGGGTTTGTTACCATGGTGGGGATTTTATTTGTCCCCTCATGTGGGGCAAACGGGGGAGTTGGGAGGTGTTCCCCATGGTGGGGACTTTACTGTCCCTTTGTGGGGGCCCCAAAGAAAGGGGGGGGGAGGTTTTTCCCTTCCATGGGGGGACTTTACTGTACCTCATTTTGGGGAAAAGGGGGAAAAGAAATGGAGGTGTTCCCCAATGGTGGGGACTTTACTTTTCCTTTTGGGGAAAAAGTGGGGTGGGGAGGTTTTCCTTGGTGGGGACTTTACTGTCCCTCATGTAGGGGAAAGTAGGGGTGGGGGGGTGTTACCATGGGGGGAAACTTTACTGTACTCATGTAGGGGAAAAGTATTAAAGGGGGGAGGTGTTACCATGGGGGGGGGAAATTTCCTGTCCCTCTGTAGGGGTAAATTGTAGGGAGTGGGGAGGTGTTACAGGGGGGGGGGGATTTTTTACGGTACCTTTTGTGGGGGAAAAAAGTAGGGATTGGGGGGGTTTTACCAGGGTGGGGGATTTTTCTTTTACCTAAAGGTGGGGGGTAAAGTAGGGGGGTGTGGGGTTTTTTCCCTTTGGTGGGGACTTTTCTGAACCTAATTTAGGGGCAAATTTGGGGGGGGAGGTGTTACCCCCGGTGGGGATTTTTTTTTTTTTTAAAACTTTTACCTCATGTGGGGGTTTAAATTTTAGGGAGTGGGGAGGTTTTACCATGGTGGGGCTTTACTGTACCTCGGTGGGGAAAAGTGGGGGAAAAAGGGGGAGGGGGGTGTTCCCCAGGGGGTGGGGGACTTTACTGAAACCTAAAGGGGGGTTTAAGGGAAAAGGGGAGTGGGGGGTGTTTCCTTTGGTGGGGATTTTAAATGTACCTATGTAGGGGGTAAATTTGGGGGATTTTGGGGAGGTGTTACCATGGGGGGATTTACAGTACCTCATGTGGGGGGGTTAAATTTGGGAAGGGGGAGGGGGTTTCCATGGTGGGGACTTTACGGTCCCTCATGTGGGGGTTAAAGTAAAAGAGGGGGGAAAGGGTTACAGGGTTTGGGGGACTTTACTTTTAATTATGTTGGGGGAAAAGTAGGGGTGGGGGGGTTTGTTCCATGGGGGGGACTTTACTGTACCTATTTAGGGGTAAAAGTGGGGAGTGGGGGGGGTGTTACCATGGGGGGGGACTTTACTGCCCTCATGTGGGGGGAAAAGTAGGGAAAGGGGGGGGGGGTTTTTCCATGGGGGGGAAATTTTTCTGTACCTAGTAGGGGAAAATTTTGGGGGGGGGGGGGAAGTTTAACCAGGGTTGGGGTTTTCTGAAAAATAAATTGTTGGGGTTTTAAAGTAGGGAGTGGGGAGGGTTTCCCATGGTGGGGTTTACTTACCTCATGTGGGGGGTAAAGTAGGGAGGGGGGAGGGGGTTCCCATGGTGGGGACTTTTTTTTTACTCAGGTAGGGGTTAAAATAGGGAGTGGGGGGGTTTGTTACCATGGGGGGGGACTTTTTCTGTCCCCTCATGTAGGGGTTAAATTTGGGAGTGGGGGGTTTTGTTACCATGGGGGGGGACTTTACTGTCCCTTCATTAGGGGGTGTAAAGTAGGGAGGGGGGAAGGGTTTTAAACCATGGGGGGGTTTTTCTGTACCTCAGGGTTGGGGTTTAAAGTAGGGAGGGGGGGAGGTTTTAAACCATGGTGGGGACTTTATTTTTACCCATTGTGGGGGGTAAAGTAGGGAGTGGGGGGGGGTTTTAAACCATGGTGGGGACTTTACTGTACCTCATTTTGGGGGGAAAAAGTAGGGTGTGGGGAAGTGTTACCATGGGGGGGGATTTTAACGTACCCCCGTGGGGGTTTTAAAAAGTAGGGAGTGGGGAGGTGTTACCATGGTGGGGATTTTTAAATGAACCTCTTTTGTAGGGGAAAAGTGGGGGAGTGGGGAGGTTTTAAACCTTTTGGTGGGGACTTTACGGGACCTAAATGTAGGGGGAAAAAGGGGGGGTTGTGGGGGGGGTTTTTACCATGGTGGGGATTTTATGTCCCTCTTTGAAAGGGGTAAATTTGGGGAAGGGGGGAGGGGGTTTACCATGGTGGGGACTTTACTTTCCTCTTGTGGGGGGTAAATAGGGAGGGGGAGGTTTTTTTCCATGGTGGGGCTTTACTGTACCCTTGGGGGAAAAGGGTTGGGTTTTAAAAAGGGGGGAAAGTGGGGGGGTTTTGTTACCTGGGGGGGGACTTTACTGTACCCTTGCGGGGGTTTAAAGCGGGGGAGTGGGGGGGTTTGTTCCCATGGTGGGGGCTTTACTTACCTCTGTGGGGGTTTTAAAGTGGGATTTGGGGGTGTTCCAGGGTGGGGATTTACTGTACCTATTTTGGGGAAAAGTGGGAAGGGGGGAAAGGGGTTCCCATGGTGGGGACTTTCCCGTACCTCTTGCAGGGGGAAAGCGGGGGAAGTGGGGGGGTTGTTACCTGGTGGGGATTTTTAGTACCTCATGTGGGGGTTTAAAGTGGGGGAGTGGGGGGTTGTTTCCTGGGGGGCCCTTTACTTTTACCTATTTTTAAAGGGGAAAAATAGGGGTGGGGGGTTTTTACCATGGTGGGGGACTTTATTGTCCCTCTTGCAGGGGTTTAAAGCAGGGGGGGGGAGGGTTTCCCCATGGGGGGGGACTTTATGTACCTC
>NW_026483975.1:0-45000 GCF_026875155.1 Cherax quadricarinatus | reverse complement strand
TTCTGTGTCCCCTTCCTGGGAACATCCTGTCTTTGTCCACCTTGTCTATTCCACGCAGTATTTTATATGTCGTTATCATGTCTCCCCTGACCCTCCTGTTCTCCAGTGTCGTCAGGCCGATTTCCCTTAATCTTTCTTCATAGGACATTCCCCTTAGCTCTGGAACTAACCTTGTCGCAAACCTTTGTACTTTCTCTAGTTTCTTGACGTGCTTTATCAAGTGCGGGTTCCAAACAGGTGCTGCATACTCCAGTATGGGCCTGACATACACGGTGTACAGTGTCTTGAACGATTCGCTACTAAGGTATCGGAATGCTGTTCTCAGGTTTGCCAGGCGCCCATAGGCTGCAGCAGTTATCTGATTGATGTGTGCTTCCGGAGACATGCTCGGTGTTATACTCACCCCAAGATCTTTCTCCTTGAGTGAGGTTTGCAGTCTTTGGCCACCTAGCCTATACTCTGTCTGTTGTCTTCTGTGCCCTTCCCCTATCTTCATGACTTTGCATTTGGCAGGATTAAATTCGAGAAGCCATTTGCTGGACCCAGTCTGTCCATGTCTCTTTGAAGTCCTGCCTGGTCCTCATCTGATTTAATTATCCTCATTAACTTCACATCATCTGCAAACAGGGACACTTCTGAGTCTAACCCTTCCATCATGTCGTTCACATATACCAAAAATAGCACTGGTCCTAGGACCGACCCCTGTGGGACCCCGCTCATCACAGGTGCCCACTGTGATACATCATTACGTAAGATGACTCGTTGTTGCCTCCCTGTCAGGTATTCTCTGATCCATTGCAGTGCCCTTCCTGTTATATGTGCCTGATGCTCTAGCTTCTGCACTAATCTCTTGTGAGGAACTGTGTCAAAGGCCTTCTTGCAGTCCAAGAAGATGAAAGTCAACCCCCCCCTCTCTCTCGTGTCTTACTTCAAATTACTTTATCTTTAAAACTCCAGTAGGTTTGTGACACAGGATTGCCTTCCATGAATCCGTGCGGGTTTGGCATTTATACTTGTTCCCTTCCAGGTGCTCCACCACTCTCCTCCTGATTTAAACTTCTCCATAACTTTGCATACTATACATGTCAATGACGCAGGTCTATAGTTTAGTGCCTCTTTTCTGTCTCCTTTTTTAAAAATGGGAGCTACATTTGCCGTCTTCCATACCTCAGGTAGTTGCCCAGTTTCCAGGGACGTGTTGAAGATTGTGGTAAGTGGCATGCACAACATATCTGCTCCCTCTCAAAAGGGCCCACGGGGAGTGTTGTCCGGTCCCATTGCCTTTGAGGTTTCAGTGTCCCTTAGCAGTTTCTTCACCTCCTCCTCATCTTTTATGTATGTCGTCCAACACTTGTTGGTGTATTCCTTGCTGGTGTCCCCATATGGTCGTCCGCTCAGAGTCCTTCTGTCTTACTGTAAATACTTCCTTAAATCTCGTGTTGAGCTCCTCACATACCTCTTGATCGTTTCTTGGAGTTCTCCACCTTCTTTCCTCAGCCTTATCACCTGGTCCTTGACTGTTGTCTTCCTCCTAATGTGGCTATACAGCAGTTTCGGGTCAGATTTGACTTTCGAGCTATGTCATTTTCATACTGTCGTGGGCCTCCCTCCTTATCTGTGCATACTCGTTTCTGGCTCTTCTACTAATTTCCTTGTTTTCCTGGGTCCTATGCCTCCTGTACCTTTTCCATTCTCTGTTGCACTTAGTTTTTGCCTCCCTACACCTTGGGTAAAACCCAAAGGGCTCGTTTTGGTCTTCCTATTATTTCTGTTTCCCTTGGGAACAAACCTTTCCTCTGCCTCCTTGCACTTTTTTGCCATATATTCCATCATCTCGTTTACTGATTTTCCTACCATTTCTCTGTCCCACTGAACCTCCTGCAGGAATTTTCTTATACCTGTGTAGTCCCCCCTTTTATAGTTTGGCCTGTCCCCTTCAGTTCCTTTTCCCTTCTCCCTTGAAACCTACTATATAATAAAAACTCAAAAAACCACGTGATCGCTAGCCCCAAGGGGGGCCTCTCGTAAATGATGTCCCAATGCGGGAACTGCTCGGGGTGAACACAAGCCCACTTGCGGGCTACCCTCCCCTCTCTCCGGTTGTGTCCCCTACTGTTGAGCGGGTTTTTCAAGTACCTTCACATCTGGTTTCCCATTTTTCGGGACCCCATGGGGCTCTGGGTTTTTCCCCCAGTCGATTTCCCTGGGGTTGGGAAATCGCCCATTACCGAAAACTTTGCTCTGCTCAAGTGAGCTCTTCTTGCCACTCACCCAGTGTGTCCCCCTCACCCGTTGTTTTCTTCGTACTCCTTTTTGGGCCTCCTGCAGTTCTGGGTGGGTTTACATCACTCCAATGACTACTTTATGTTCTCCGAATGAATTGCCTCAATGTAGTCTCTTTCTCCAATATGTCCATCCCTTCCTTTTCCTAAAAATCCCCATTGGTGTTTTTAGAGCAGTGCAACCCCCCCTCCCCCTCCCCCTTCACTTTCCTGGTTTCTGAACCCTTGGAAGATTGTGTCTGTTATTGTTCAGCAAGTTTTTTTTCTGTGACTGCTATGATGTTGGGGATTTTTCATGATTCTTTCGTTCCACCCCTTTGTTTATTGTTATTCCTCCCTTTTTGTGTACCAAACTTTAGTTTTTTTCCTATCATTGTGGTCATGCAAGAATTTTGGGGTTGGGGGAGCGATCTTGGGGGGGGTAAGGGGGGTGTGGTGTAGGGGGGGTTTGTGATGAGGGGGGGTGGGGCAAATCCCCTAAGGGACAGTTTTGGGGTGAGGTTTGGATGGGGGGGGTTGGGGGCAGAGGGAACGTGAGGGGGTTTAGTATAGTTGTTCGTTGCGTTGGGAATGCGGGGTTGGAGTTTTTTGGTGGGAGATTCTGTGGGGTGTGTTTGCCCCTTTCCTCCTGTGCGGGTCCCGCATCTTTGTCTTGCCCCTTGCCCCCCTTTTCGCTCTGTACCCTCTCTTTCGTGTAGCCCCTTTCTTTTGTGTTTTGTCACGGTCGAGGAATACTCTCTGGACCCCTGTTTGTCCCCCCAGTCTTTCTTTCTCTTTCGAATCTTGGTTCGAACTGATTTTCCTTGAAAATTATTTTAAGGCCGTATTCTTCCACTGCAAAACCCCCCAATTCCTGAAAATTTGTCACCTTAGTCAATCCCCCACCCATTTTTTCATGAGCCTTCAATCATTTTTTTTCCTCCTGTTTCATTTTTCGAAGTTTTTCCCCCTTGGTTCTTTGAGCCCGTACAAAAAAATGACCCCGCCCCTTTTCCCCCTCCCACTGAGTCTCCATCTCTTCCTCTGAGGATTTTTTTCCTTTCCCTTGAAGTTCTTGCCTTTGTCCCCGTCATTCTGAAACTTCTTTTTCCCGTGAACTGTCTTTTATGACCAGCTGTCCCTTGGTATGCAGTTGGCTGTTAAATTTGATATAGCATCCTTTATTGTTTCGGGCCGTCCTTTATCTTAGTGTGCTCCTCGTCTTTTCCCCGGCCCCCCGGGGGGTCTGATAGGGCCTTCCGCAGCATGTCTCCTTTGTTGCTCCGTCCCCTTTTTGGCCTCACATTGAAATTTCCCGAGTCACATTCTGAATTTCATTTTTCTTCTAATCTGTTTCGGGTTTGCATTTCTTTCTAAGACTATCCTGCTCTGCTTCTAAGACCTGTACTTCCCATTCCCGCACCTTCAGCTATCCGCCCCCCATTTCTTTCCAAGCTCCACTACTTCCCCTCGCACTTTCCTCCCTTTTTTGGAGCTCTAACCCCAGTCTTTCCCCCTGGTTCGTCCACCCGATCTCTAGTTTTCCGTCCTCTGGGGTCCCTTTTTTTTTTTTTTTTCACCACGCAGAAGGCTAGGGAGGGAGAGGGGGAGAGGGGAGAGAGAAAG
This sequence comes from Cherax quadricarinatus, assembly GCF_026875155.1. NCBI lineage: Eukaryota > Metazoa > Arthropoda > Malacostraca > Decapoda > Parastacidae > Cherax > Cherax quadricarinatus. The sequence continues at coordinate 41,113 of NW_026483975.1, read as the reverse complement.
GGGAGAAAGAGGGGAGAGAGGAGAGAGTAGGGGGGGGAGGGATAGACCAAGGGGGGGGAGAGAGAAAAGTGAGGGGGGGGGAAAGGGGAGAGAGAGGGAGAAAAAAAGGGGGAAGAGAGAGAGAGAGGAGAGAGAGAGAGAGGGGGGAGAGAGAGAGAGAGAGAGAGAAGAGAGGGGGAGAGAGAGAGAGAGGGGGAAAGGGGAGAGAGAGAGGGAGGGGAAAAGGGGGGGGAGGAAAAGGCTGTGACAAGAGAAATTTCAAGGGAGGGGTGAAATATAGAAAAAGGAGATGGAGAGAGAAGCCTATAGAGAAGAGGAGGGTGAGGGTAGGGTTATGGGGGGGAGGGGAGGGGGAGGGGGGGGGAGAGAGAGAGGAGAAAGGGGGAGGGGGAAAAGGGGGAGAGAGAAGAGAGGGGGAAAGAGAGAAGAGAGAGAGAGAAGGTTGGGGGAGGGGAGGGAAAAAGGCTATAAGGGGAAAGCGAGGGGGGGGGAGAGAGAAAGATAGGGGGGGGGATGAAGGCAAGAGGGGGAGGGGAAAGGGGCTGTGGGGGAGAGAAAAAGGGGTGTGGGGGGGTGAGGGGGGCAAATTCCCAAGGATCGCTGTGTGAATGAGGGGTGTTTATCACCCTAGTTGTGGTTTCGGGGGTCGAAACTCGCTCCTGGCCCCGAGGTGTTGTGTGTGTGTGGTGTGTGTTGAGACGTCATTTGTTTTTGTGTGGTTTGTTTGTGGTGTGGTAAAAGTGGTGTGTGTGTGTGTGTGTGTGCATTTTTACATTTTGTCCTAGGCACATGTCGATTCAACACTGGCCTGTTGTATATGAGTGCGTGTGTGTGGTGTGGTGTGTGTGGTGTGGGGTTTGTGTGTGTTAGGTGGGGTATTTTGGGGGAGGGGTGAGAGAAGGGGAATGAGAGGGGTGAGAGAAAGTAGGAAAGAGAGAAGATAGGAGAGGCGAAAGATGGAGAGGAGGAGGGGGGGAGAAAGTGGAGAGAGAGGACAGAATGAGAGAAAAGGGTTGGGGGAAAAAAGATGAATAATAAAAGTCAGCTGTGTGGGAGCATGGACATTGCTGGTGCTTTCGACCGGGTGTGGCCCAGGGCCTCTTAGCAAAAAAATTCAAGCCCTGGGAAAATGCAGAGGAGAGGGGGAGGGAGAAAAATGGGAGAGGATGGGGGAAGGACGTGGAGAGGACATGGAGGGGGAAGACATCTACAGCCTTCACCTCCCCTAACACAGTTTTGCGGCAGAACTGGGGACAAATTTCAAAAACAGGAGGTGCTCAAATCATGCCACCTCCAGGCACCCAGGGGTGTGTTTGCTGTCACCCGGAAAGGGGGCCCCGCCAAAAACTGCCTGCGAGATACCAGGTGCAATTTTTTGCTCAAAAAAGGACATCAGGGGACCAGTGTCAGAAGAAAAAGGAACTTGACAGACAGGACCACCTGTTTAGAGACCTGTTCCCAGAACAAACCAGCAGGATCTCTGAGTTGGTGAACACTCTCACACGTCACCCACTCAGCTACTCCTATCCCAGCACAGCAGGTGGTATTGTGCCTTATACAAGACCACAGACCTACATCCCTGCAGCTGCCTCAGTACCCTACCTCTCTCAAGGTCAGGCACTTTACATGCCTTACACACCCACCACCTCAAGCTGACCACATCATGAGGAGCCAGTCTATCAGCATCCTGTCGGCCAACATTAGAGGTTTCATTACTAATGTTGGAGAGCTCACACATAGTTTTGTGAACACTCGACGTCCCGACATGATAGCTGTTGTTGAAACATTTTTGGATGACAGGACTCCAGAAAATTTTGTAAGAATTGCTGGCTACACCTCATGGATGAGAAGAGACAGGCAAGGGCAAGGAGGAGGCGTTGCTGTGTGCTTCTCTAAGTGTTCATGCCCAGCACATTGATGTTGCCACCCCTACACATCTTGAAATGATGTTCTTCCAGCTATGCATAAACACTAGTACCTCCGTACTAGCATGTGCAATGTACAGACCTCAGTGGCAGCTTGCAGACCCCATCAACTTCCTAATGGAAAATATTGAATCCCTTCTGCTACAAGACAACTGTCAACATATCAACATTATCAATTGTTGGTGACCTCAACCAACACCTTATACCAAGGGACTTTGATGACCTTCTTGTAGTATTTGACATGAGAAACTTTGTTGATTTCCCTACTCACATCTCTGGCTCCTCCCTTGACCCAGTAGTGAGTGATCTGGCAGAAGGCATAGTCACTTGTCAACCCCTCGGCTATATTGGATCGTCTAACCACAAGGCTGTTTTTACGACACTTAAGATCCCAACAGAACGAGGTGAGGAATCCACATGCACAACCTGGTTATGGGAAAGAGGTAATTGGCCAGCCCTTTGCTCTGACCTCGTCACCACCGATTGGAATGCTCTTCTCCAAGGGGATGTTGACAACCAAGTGAAAGCATTCACTGGACACATCCTTAATCTACAACAAGAACACATTCCTCACCGGCAATATGTGACAAAGCCTACAGATTAGCCTTGGTTTGGCTTTCATTGAAGAGAAGCTGCTACTGCTAAGTACAAAGCATGGCGAAGGTATAAGAGACATCCTACCACCTATAACAGGAACTTGCACAGGCATGCCTGTAGGCATATGGGTGACGTTCAAAAGTGGGCCATTGCTAAATGGGAGGTGGACACTAAAAGAAAGCTAGCATCAGGTAGGGTAGGCTCCAAAACCTGGTGGTCTCTGGTCAAGGACAGACAAGGTTATTCCACCTCTAAATCGACAGGATGGGACCACCTCTACTAGTAGTCAAGAGAAGGCAGACCTCTTTGCTGAACACTTTACTACCAAAATGCAAGTTCCTGATCCAGCAAGGGACCCTCCTTGGATAGCTGCAAGAACTGTGTCAAAACTGTCAATGGTGACAATAAGGCAGGAGGTGAATTTCCTTCTTAAATCACTTGACCAAGAAAAGGCTGTGGGCCCAGACAAGTTGAGCCCAAGATTGCTGAGAGGTGCAGACCAGCTAGCAGCACCTCTAACTCGCATCTTTCAGCACTGTCTAGTACAGTGTAAATGGCCCTCTCTATGGAAAGAGGCAAATGTAGTCCCTGTTCACAAAAAGAAGAGCAGAGCAGAAATCAGTAACTACAGACCAGTGTCACTCCTCTCAATCACTGGTAAGATCCTTGAGACAATAATCTCAAGACAAATGAGAGTTTTTTGACTACCACTCACTACTTTGTGATCGTCAATATGGCTTCAGGAAAGGTTACTCTGCTGCTGATCTGTTGTTAAACCTCTTCATTAAGTGGCACCAGTTACTTGATGAATCCAGAGTCGGCTGTGTGGTAGCACTGGACATTGCTGGTGCTTTCGACCGGGTGTGGCACCAGGGCCTCTTAGCAAAACTTCAAACACTGGGAATTGCAGGCTCTACATTATGTCTCCTCGGTGATTACCTTCATGGTAGATCTCTAAGGGTAGTTCTCAATGGAACAGAATCAGCAAGACTTCCTATTGGGGCAAGTGTTCCACAAGGAAGCGTGCTGGGACCATTGTTAAGGAATGTCTACTTCAACGACCTTCTTCATCTCATCCCAGAATCACATGCATATGCAGATGACTGTACACTGACATTCACTTATCCAAGAGAAGAAATGCCAGCTGCTCTAAGCTACGTCAATCACCAGCTAAGAGCTATATCATCTTACCTGGAGGTTACCTGGAGGTTATTCCGGGGATCAACGCCCCCGCGGCCCGGTCCATGACCAGGCCTCCCGATGGATCAGGGCCTGATCAACTAGGCTGTTACTTCTGGCCGCATGCAATCCAACGTACGAGCCACAGCCCGGTTGATCCGGCACTGACTTTTGGTATCTGTCCAGCTCTCTCTTGAAGGCAGCCAGGGGTTTATTGGTAATTCCCCTAATGCTTGATGGGAGGCTGTTGAGCAGTCTTGGGCTCCGGACACTTGTGGTGTTTTCCCTTAGTGTACCAATGGTGCCCCTACTTTTTATTGGGGGCATTTTGCATCGCCTGCCCAGTCTTTTACTTTCGTAGGGAGTGATTTCTGTGTGCAGATTTGGGACCATTCCTTCCGAGATTTTCCAAGTGTAGATTATGATATATCTCTCCCTCCTGCATTCCGACGAGTACAAGTCAAGCGCTTCCAAGCGTTCACAGTAGTTAAGGTGCTTGACAGAACTTATACGTGCAGTAAAGGATCTCTGTACACTCTCTAGATCTGCGATTTCACCTGCTTTGAATGGAGATGTTAATGTACAGCAGTATTCCAGCCTAGAGAGAACAAGTGATTTGAAAAGGATCATCATTGGCTTGGCATCTCTCGTTTTGAACGTTCTCATTATCCATCCTATCATTTTCTTTGCATGTGCGATCGTGGCACTGTTGTGATCCTTGAAAGTGAGATCCTCAGACATTACTACTCCCAGGTCCCTTACATTACTTTTCTGCTCTACTGTAAGGCCAAAGTCTATAGTATACTCTGTTCTAGTTATTATCTCCTCGAGTTTTCCATAACGGAGTAGTTGGAATTTGTCCTCATTGAACATCGTATTGTTTACCGTTGCCCACTGGAAAACTCTGTTTATATCTTTTTGGAGGTTAACCGCGTCCTCAGCAGATGACAGCCTCGTGCTGATCCTAGTATCATCCGCAAAGGATGATACGGTGCTGTGATGTACATCTCTGTCTATGTCTGATATGAGGATAAGGAATAAGATGGGGGCGAGTACTGTGCCTTGTGGAACAGAGATCTTCACTATGGCAGCCTCCGATTTAACTCTGTTGACCACTACTCTTTGTGTTCGATTTGTTAGGAAGTTGAAGATCCATCTGCCCACTTTCCCAGTTATTCCTTTAGAACGTATTTTATGGGCTATTACACCATGATCGCATTTGTCAAATGCTTTTTGCAAAGTCTGTGTATATTACATCTGCATTCTGATTTTCTTCCAGTGCATCCAAGGCCATATCATAGTGATCCAGTAGTTGTGAGAGGCAGGAGCGACCTGCCCTGAACCCATGTTGCTCTGGATTGTGCAGATTTTGGGAATCCAGGTGATTTGCAATCCTGCTTCTTAGCACTCTTTCAAAGATTTTTATGATGTGGGACGTCAGAGCTATTGGTCTATAGTTCTTAGCTAATGCTTTGCTGCCACCTTTATGGAGTGGGGCTATATCCGTTGTTTTAAGTGACTGTGGAATTTTACCCATGTCCAAGCTCCTCCTCCATAGTGTACTTAGGGCACACGAGAGGGGTTTCTTGCAGTTCTTAATGAAAACAGAGTTCCACGAGTCTGGGCCCAGGGCTGAGTGCATGGGCATGTTGTCAATGGCTTTTTCGAAATTTGTCGGAGTTAGGGTAATGTCGGAAATCTGGCATACATTTATGGAGTTTTGAGGCTCATTCATGAAGAAATCATTTGGGTCATCGATCCTCAGACCGATTAGTGGTTCACTAAACACAGAGTCATACTGGGATTTCAATATTTCACTCATTTCCTTGTTGTCATCTGTGTAAGTCCCATCCTGTCTGAGTAAGGGCCGATATAGATGTGGTATTTGCCTTGTTTTTGGCATATGAAAAGAAATATTTTGAATTTCTTTCAATTTTACTAATAGCTTTAAGCTCCTCCTGTCTCTCCTGGTTCCTTTAAGAGTCATTTAACTTAAGTTCGATAGTTTCCACTTCCCTGGTCAGCGCCTCCTTTCATGTATCAGATATTCTAGCACTCCTGAGGAGCTCAGTGACTCTTCATCGTCTTCTGTAGAGGGAGCATCTTTCTCTCTCCAGTTTACTCCTGCTCTTCTTCTTTCTTAGGGGAATTTGTTTAAAAAATGCTTCAGTTGCGGGAAGTTGATCCTTTCAAGGCACGGGTTTTTTGGGATCCATGTCTTTTAAAGATATCTTCCCAACTGTTGCTTTTTAGGGCTGGTTTCCCTTGGTCCCAGTTGTTTTTCTTGTTGTTAAAGGCTGTTTTTGGGGAAAGGGACACCTTCACGGGTTTCATGAAATTTTTGCTGTCAGGCCCCCTATGCTTTGTATGTCGGGACTTCGTTTGGGTTGTGATGGGGGAATTTTAGTTTTTTTTTGAATTTTTGTCTTTTTATCAGGTCCTCATTTTTTGTGAAGATAAGGTCAAGTTGTTTTTAGTCTTTTTGGGCCTCCATTTTTTTGCTGGGTTTTAAGGTGTTTTTTTCGCGGGAATACTTAGTAGCTATGTGTTTTGTGCCCTTTTCATCGCGTTTACCCCGGGATTTTTTTCGTTTTAAAACATTTTTGCTACATTTTCCATTTTGTATCCCTTGGGTTTAAAATCCCCAAAGCAGAAAGAGGGTTTGGGAGGGGAGCTGGAAGGTTTTCCAAACGTAAAAAAATTTTTCATTAGCTGTTCTTTAAATTTGTTTTTGAGGTTGCATCTGGTGGTTTATATACAACCAAAAAGAAAAAGGTTTTTGGGTTTCCCGGGGTCTTTTTTGATGAATTTTCAACACTCATTTGTGGTGTTCGGGCAACTCCGTGCAGTTGAGGGACTTTTTGAAATGCGGGCCCAAAACCCCTCCTTTTTTTTGCCTGTTCTTTCTGTTGCATCAAAAAAGGTTGTCCCACTTATCCATTTTTTCAATGCCCAAAGTGTCTTTTGTGTGAGTATCTGTAAAGGGGCTGAAAAACTTTGGGCATTGACTCCTCAAAAAAGTCCACTGTTAAAAGGTTTATTTTTTTGTATATTACCCAAATATGAACGGGGTTTGTATTTGTGTTTGTTGGGGGGATTTTTTTATTGGCTTCATTAGTTGAAAATTTCTGGAGGGCCATGGGTGGCCAGGCTGCACCCCAGTCCAAAAAGGGCCCTCCCAAGGTGGTGGACTATTTTAGTTATTTCCTTCCATTTTTTTTTTCCCTTTTTCCTGCCACAAAAAAATCCCGGGAAGTTGGGTTTTCGTAGTTACATTGCTTGTTTGGGGGGTTTCTGGGTCTGTGCCCCCTGGCCCCTTTTGGATGGTATGCAGGGCTGTCAATTTTGTAAAACTGCTTTGGAGGCCCGAGGGTGACACTTTTTTGGGTGAATAAAGTACGGAAGAAGAAGGGAAAACCCCTTTGGGCAGGAGGTCGCTACTTTTTTTGGGTTTGCTCAAAGTTGCATGCCCCTTTTTTTTTTTCCTAAATTTTTCCATGTTTTACAGATCCCCCAAGCATAAATTTGCACAAATTCCCCTTTTGGTTGAAAATTTTTGGGGGGGGGGGTTGTCATTTCTGCAGGTTCGGGACTGCACTATAATCCTAAGTAAAAAAAGCCAGGGCCACCCCGCCCTGGATTCCTTTTACTTTCCCCGTAGAGAAAAAAAGGAGGAGACTCCTCCCCAGCATCTGTACTGTGGGCCACGGTTTGTGTAATGTTTGGTTGTATATTTGGGTTTTTTAAGTGGTGGTTGTGGTGGGGCCCCCTTTGGAAAGCGTCGGGGCCCTGGCAGTAAGCTGGGGCTGGGTTGGTCAGCACTGAGGTGGGGGCTGACCCTGGGCCAGCAGGGGGGCCCGGGGCCCAGTGGTGGGCCCTGGGCCAGAAACCAGCATGTGGGTATTAGTGCTAGGGAATGGGGGAGCCTGGGCCAGCCCCCAGCATGTGGGTTTTATTTGCTAGGGACGGGGGGATGGGTCGGGCTTATCACTATGTGGGTAAAGGGATAGTTTCGAGTCACCCTGTTGGGGTTTTGGGCATTCTGCTTTTTTGATCATATCTCTTGCCCCCATTTTTTAAAATATTTTTGGTAGACTATCCAAGAGGTCACCCTTGTTTTCTTGATTATTTTTATCATTTTTTAAATTTCCCCTTAGTCCCTTTTCTGATCCCTCCCCAAAGTTTTTACATCTTTATTGACAACCAGAAGCCCCTTTGCTATTTCAAGGTCATTTTTTTTGAGGCTGTATTTAGTCTAGTAAAAGGATATGGTGTTTGGAAGGCATAGATTACATGTGATTCGGGAAATTCCCTGAAAAGGGATTTTTTTACTTTGTCCCCCAGATATGCTGTGCTGACATCCTGTCTGACCCTATACCTCTGTATGCCAGGGAAAAGAAAATGATTTCCACTTTATTTTTTTTTTTGCTGGGGGCCATTTAATATGCAAGATGAATTTTTTACAAACCCAAAGTTTGCAGTAGGTGGGTGGGGGTTTGGGGGTGGGTTGGGGGGGGGTTGGGGGTTTTGTTAGGGGGTGGGGGGGTGGGGGGTTAGGGTGGGTGTAAAGCCGGGCGGGGACTTACCCACGCCCCCACTTTCCCTTTATTTTTTATTATTATTATTTTTAAATTATTTTTATTATTATTTTTATTATTTTTATTTTTTTATTATTATTTTTTAAAATTTCTTTTCATGTAATCCCTGTACACGTTTATTCAAGGATTTTTACCCCTGTATTTTTTCAAAATAATTTTTCCCCCCCCCCCTGCGCTATATGGGATCATTGTTTTATTATTTAACAGCAGCTGGGCCCCTCCGTAATTTTCCCCCTACACTTCTAGGGAAAAGGGGGTTTTTTTTCCCGGGTTTAGTAGAGGTAAGGGGTTGTATGCTAAATTTTATGTATGCTGGTTTCCCTGCCCTCAATGCTACCCCCCACTCGTTTTTTCTCTTAGGGACTATAGAAATTTACTCTTTCCGTTATTAACATTTCCCTGGCCCCGGGGAATAGTTCCTAGTCCCAGTGCTTGAAAAGATTTTCCCCCTTTTCTCCCACTATATATTTTCCGCTATACTTGGGAAATTAAGATTACTCTTATCTAAAAATTTAGTTCCCTAGGGTCACTGACATATATATCCTTGTCCCCACTTTTACTACTTATAGATAGATCAATATTTGTTTATTTCCCATTGTGTCGACATCTGGCAAAAATTTTTTTTAAGTGCTGGTCGGGGTCTATTTCCCCCCAGAAACCCCTTTCAAAAACGGCACTCTAAATTTGTGACACAATAATCCTTTATTTTCCTATTTTTTTATTTTCCTTTTTTTTTTGTTCAAAGGAGTATATGCTTTTATGGTTGCACAACCCCTTTTTTTCCCGCATTTTTGTTCCCTTGTACTATCAAGACACGCAGTTTTTGGCGGGCACAAACCCCGCGTGACGTCCCTGTCCCCCGTCCTCTACTACGCTTTGGGAAATAGATTTGGGAAGTAAAATTTGACCTGAGGAAAACAAATATAAATGATTTATGGGGCTCCCGGGACCATGGGTTTGGGATTGCTTTGGGGGAAATAGTAAGGGTGAATGGGGGGTGTTGGGACCGGGGAAGAAGTTGTATCTTTTGGGGGGAAATTTGACTCCAAAAATAAACCCTGAAAGAACCTGCTGGGAAATCTTGCAAAAAGGCAAACCAGGAAGCTTACAGCACTTCCTTGTATCTCACATCTGCTTGGGCAGTAGGGGTTGCAAGTTCTGTACGAGGCACAAGTTGCCACACCTTGAATATGCTCCCCCTTTCTTTGGGGTTTTCCTGCCCCCCATCTGCGACGCTTGACAGAGTAGAGAACAGGCAAATGTTCATCTTTTTACCTGGACCCATCCTGGATAGATCTGTCATTTCAGCAGAAACCTTTAAAAAATAGGGGGAGGGGGGTGGCCTTCTGTTATGTCAAGGGAAAATGTTGTCAAAGTACCCCCACTTGGATCCACTTCGAGGACAGCGGGGAAAAAAGCTTTTATGCCACAAGAAGGGCAAAAGGGAAAACAGGGAACTTCACTTTGGCGTACCCCCTTTTCCCGAAAAATATCCATCTGAGATCATGTTTCACCCCGGAATTTACTGTGTATGGAACCAAATTCATATAGCATTTAAAGATGCAACGAGATAAAATCAATGATCAAATGAAAATGCTGGCCTACAGATGCTCCAACTTCATCTGTTCCCTACTTGTTTTTGTCTCATAACTTTAAAATGCTTTCAAAGAACTGATGTAGGTTAAAAGCTCTTAGATTGCCAATAAAGTTTTGGAATCCTTTCCTGTAAATGCTTGTCAATAAACCTAAAGGGGTCCTTAACCTTTTCAACCTGTGTTAAAAAAAAAAAAAAAAAAAAAAAAAAAAAAAAAGGGAGCTGGGGGGTGGGGGAGGGGGGGCTGGGGGGGGGGGGGAGAAGGGGGGGAAGGACGAGGTTGGGGGGTTTTGCCCGGTCAGTTTTCCAAAACTTGCTGGCTGTTTATGTCGCGTGGTTTTGCCCTGGGTGTTGAAATTTGCTGCCCCAGCCAACCTCGTGCCTTGATTTTAAAAAAAATAAGTCCCCACGGGCAGACTTTTTTGGGTTATCCCCGGTTTTTTTACCTTTTTCGGGGTTTGTTCCCTTTAAACCGGTGGTACTAATATGTATACCCCGAGTTCCTTTACTTAGTGAATTTTTAGTGTATTTTGTGTGGGCCTAGCGCCTGGGACACACATACAGTGCCTTGTGCTCCCACACTCAAATCCCTTCCCCGATTTCTCTATTAAAAGTGTTAAAATGTTAGTATGATACTCAGCTCTCCCCGAGCAGAGGTTTAAGACCTTCAACTATCAGTTTCTCCAGGCTTACCCCCTTGGGAAATAAAAAAAAGGCTATGTACTTTACGTTTTGGCAGCACTTTTGTCTGGGTCTGCTTCTGTACGATGTTTCACGTTTCGGTCCCCGCCTTTTATTATTTTTTCACTGTTTTAGTTAAATCATCTATCCTGTATTCACTATGCCAAAGTATTCCTAATCGTCTATCCATATCTCTTTTCACCCCGGCTTTTGGGGCTCACTTTTTTGGGGTTTTTTATGGAATGTGGCAATACCCCCTACACCCACACTAGACCTGTTTGGGCCCTTCCCCTCTCCCCTCGTGGTACTGATTCAAAATTTTTTTTATGTAACTGTGACCTTCACCCCGCTTTTTTGTTGGGGGGCCCCCAAAGGGAAAGGGTTTTCCCTTTAAGTTGGTGAGGGGCTCTTTATTTAGGAAATTGGATCTGTGCTTTAAAATTCCCCCCAAATTTAAACCCGAATTTCCTTCCACATCCCCCCCCCCCACGCGCGTTTTTAAATTTTCCCGGGTTTTTGGCTTCCCCTTGATTATAATAATAATTAAATTTTTTGATTGGGGCAGTTCGAGGAAAAAATTCTTGGATGTTCAGGGCACTGTCAACTTCGACGGACCTGGAAGGGCTTTGTTGGGGGCCCCGAAAAAATATTAAAATTCACAAGCCGGGAAAAAGGGTCTGTTTAAATTCCCCTGCGAGTTGTGTGTTTCTCAACCCAGTTGTGGTTGCAGGGGTCGATTCACCCGCTCCCGCCCCCCCCTTCCCCGCGGGCGCTACGGGGGCACTTTCCCCCTCCCTGAGCTTTACCCTTCCCCCTTTTAAAGCTTTGCAAACAATCCTGCCTCCCCTATTTTCACTGGCCCCGGGGTATTCCCACTTCCTGACGCCCTGTGTGTGCATGTGTGTGTACTCACCCAGTTGGGGGTTTCGGGGTCGATTCCTAGCTCCTGGGGCCCCCCTTTTCATGGTCCTATAGGTACTCTCCCCGAACCGTGAGCTTTATCTTTCCTCTTGGGTTAAAGCTTGTATGGATCCTGCCTCCATTAAAATCGCCTTTCCCAAAAATATTCCACTTCTGAAATACCTGTGGCTGAAAAAATATTCCCAAAAATCCCTGTGATTCATCTGTGTCTTTAAATTCCAATGGTCCCCCTTTTTTATGTGTCCCCTTCTGGAACATTTTTTCCTTTTTTTTTTTTGCCACCTTGTCAATTTCTCTCAGTATTTTGTATTTTTCATTTTCTGTCCCCCCTATCTTCCTGTCCTCAGTGTCGTCAGGTCGATTTCATTTAAAACCCCTCCCCGTAGGACTACCCATTAATCTGGGATTGTCTTGTTTCAAAATTTTCCTTTCTCTAGTTTTTTTAAGTGCTTTTGGTAGGTGCGGGGTTCCAAACTGGTGCCGCATACTCCAATATGGGCCTAACGTACACGGTGTACAGGGTCCTGAACGATTCCTTATTAAGATGTCGGAATACTGTTCTGAGGTTTGCTAGGCGCCCATATGCTGCAGCAGTAATTTGGTTGATGTGCGCTTCAGGAGATGTGCCTGGTGTTATGTGTGTGTGTACTCACCTAATTGTACTCACCTAATTGTGGTTGCAGGGGTCGAAACTCAGCTCCTGGCCCCTCCTCTTCAGTGATCGCTACTAGATCCTCTCCCTCTCTGCTTCCTGAGCTTTGTCATACCTCTTCTTAAAACTATGTATGGTTCCTGCCTCCACTACTTCACTTGCTAGGCTATTCCACTTCCTGACGACTCTATGACTGAAGAAATACTTCCTAACGTCCCTCTGACTCGTCTGAGTCTTCAGCTTCCAATTGTGACCCCTTGTTTCTGTGTCCCCTCTCTGGAACATCCTGTCTCTGTCCACTTTGTCTATTCCCCGCAGTATCTTGTATGTCGTTATCATGTCTCCCCTGACCCTTCTGTCCTCCAGTGTCGTCAGTCCGATTTCCCTCAACCTTTCCTCGTGCGACATTCCCCTGAGCTCTGGAACTAGCCTTGTCGCAAACCTTTGTACTTTCTCTAACTTCTTGACGTGCTTGACCAGGTGTGGGTTCCAGACTGGTGCTGCATACTCCAGTATGGGCCTAACATACACAGTGTACAGTGTCTTGAACGATTCCTTATTAAGGTATCGGAACGCTATTCTCAGGTTTGCCAGCCGCCCGTATGCTGCAGCAGTTATTTGGTTGATGTGTGCCTCCGGTGACGTGCTCGGTGTTATGGTCACCCCAAGATCTTTCTCCCTGAGCGAGGTCTATAGTCTTTGTCCTCCTAGCCTATACTCTGTCTGCGGTCTTCTTTATCCCTCCCCAATCTTCATGACTTTGCATTTGGCAGGGTAAAATTCGAGAAGCCAGTTTCTGGACCACGTGCCCAGCCTGTTCAGGTCTCTTTGCAGTCCTGCCTCATACTCATCCGATTTAATTCTTCTCATCAGCTTCACATCATCTGCGAATAGGGACACTTCAGAGTCTATTCCTTCCATCATGTCGTTCGCATATATCAAAAATAGCACTGGTCCTAGAACTGACCCCTGTGGGACCCCGCTCATCACAGGCGCCCACTGTGATACCTCTTCAAGTACCATGACTCGTTGTTGGTACCTGTCAGGTATTCCCTGATCCATTGCAGTGCCCTCCCTGTTATATGCACCTGATCCTCCAGCTTCTGCACTAATCTCTTGTGAGGAACTGTGTCAAAGGCTTTCCTGCAGTCCAGGAAAATGCAATCGACCCACCCCTGTCTCTCGTGTCTTACTTCTGTTACCTTGTCATAAAGCTCCAGAAGGTTTGTGACACAGGATTTGCCTTCCATGAACCCATGCTGGTTTTCATTTATAATTTTGTTCTGTACCAGGTATTCCGCCACTCTCCTCCTGATAATCTTCTCCATGATTTTGCATACTATGCATGTCAGAGACACAGGTCTGTAGTTTAGTGCCTCGTTTCTGTTTCCTTTCTTAAATATGGGGACTACATTTGCTGTCTTCCATTTCTCAGGTAGTTGCCCAGTTTCAAGGAATGTGTTGAAGATTGTGGTTAGGGGCACGCACAGCCTCTCTGCTCCTTCTCTAAGGACCCATGGGGAGATGTGCGGTCCCATCGCCTTTGGAGGTATCAAGGTCACTTAGCAGTTTCTGCACCTCCTCCTTGGTTGTTCACATGTATCCAACACTTGTTGGTATATTCCCTCTTGATGTTCTCTTCTGTGCTGTCTTCCCAGAGCCCTTCCTGTCTCTACTGTAAAAACTTCCTTAAATCTCCTGTTTAGCTCCTCACATACCTCCTGATCATTTCTTATGAGTTCTCCACCTTCTGTCCTCAGTCTGATCACCTGGTCTTTGACTGTTGTCTTCCTCCTGATGTGGCTATACAGCAGTTTTGGGTCAGTCTTGACTTTCGATGCTATGTTACTTTCATACTGTCGCTGGGCCTCCCTCCTTACCTGTGCATACTTGTTCCTGGCTCTGCGTCTAGTATCCCTATTTTTATGTGTTCTCTGCCTTCTGTACATTTTCCATTCTCAGTTGCACTTTGTTTTTGCCTCCTTACACCCCGTTGTTTCTGTTGCCCTTGGGAATAAACCTTTCCACTGCCTCCTTGCATTACATATTCAATCATTTCATTTACTGGCTTTCCTGCCATTTCTCTGTCCCACGGTACCTCCTGCAGGAAGTTTCTCAAACATATGTAGTCCCCTCTTTTATAGTCTGGCTTTTCCCATTCAACTCCTGTTACTCTCTCCACTTGCAACTCTACTATCTATTCAAAGCACAGAGCCATGTGGTCACTAGCTCCTAGGGGGACTCATATGTGATGCCCTCAATGTCTGAACTGCCCAGGGTGAACACAAGGTTCAATCTTGCTGGTTCATTCTCCCCTCTCACTCTGGTAGTGTCCTTAACATGTTGGTGCATGAGGTTTTCCAGCACCACATCCAACATCTTGGACTCTCTATGTTTTGGGACCCGCACGTGGCTCCAGGTTTTCCCAGTCAATCTCCCTGTAGTTGAAATCACCCATAACCAGCAACTTTGCTCTGCTGGAGTGAGCTCTTCTTGCCACCTCAGCAAGTGTGTCCACCATTGCTCTGTTGCTCTCTTCATATTCCTCTCTTGGCCTCCTTCATTTCTGTGATGGATTAATACATCACTGCAATGACCACACCTTGTGCTCCCCAACTGAAGTGTACCTACTATGAAGTTACTTCTCCTTCTCGTCTATGCCTCCCATTTTCTCAATTTCCATCAGTTTTTTACGAGCAGAGCAACCTCCACCTTCCCCTCTGCCTCTTCTATCTTTCCTCATGGATCTGGAGTATCCTGGTGGTAAGATTGCAATCTGTATTTCTCTGTGAGTTTTGTTTCGTAATTGCTTATGATGTCTGGGGACTTCTCATTGATTCTTTCTTGCCTTTCCTCATAGTTATTCGTTAATTAATCCTCCGCATTTGTGTAGCAAACCTTAAACTTTCTGTCTAATACTGTAAACTCTGTGTCCTGGGGGAATACTGGGGTTGGAGAAGAAGGAGCCCTGGGGGGGCCTGGAGGGGTTGCTGTAGGGTAGGGTTCGTGGTGCGAGGGGTGAAACAAGGGATCGGTGTATGTTGGTTTGATTGTTCTGTTGGTCCCTTGGAGGTGTCGTGGCTGGAGTCCTTCTAACAAGTGTTTCTAGGGGGGTGTGCTTGCCTTCCACCTTGTGTTGTGTGTGACTCACCTAGTTGAGTTTCGGGGTCGAGATCCGAGCTCCTGGCCTCCGCTCTTCACTGATCCTACTAGGTCACTCTCCCCTGAGCCGTAGAGCTTTATCATACCTCTCTTAAAGCTATGTATGGATCCTGCCTCCACTTACATCGCTTCCCCTTTCCCAAACTATTCCACTTACTGACTACTCTGTAGGCTGAAGAAATACTTTCCTAACATCCTGTTATTCCATCTGAGTCTACACTTCCAACTGTGTCCCTTGTTTACTGTGTCCCATCTCTGGAACATCCTGTCTTTGTCCACCTTGTCAATTCCTCTCAGTATTTGTATGTCGTTAACATGTCCCCACTATCTCTCCTGTTCCTCCAGAGTCGTCGGGTTGATTTCCCCTAACCTCTCCTCGTAGGACATACCCTCTTAGCTCTGGGACTAGTCTTGTTGCAAACCTTTGCACTTTCTCAGTTTCTTCACGTGCTTGGCTAGGTGTGGGTTCCAACTGCGCCGCTATACTCCAATATGGGCCTACCATACCGGTGTACAGGGGTCCTGAATGATTCCTTATTAAGATGTCGGAATGCGGTTCTAGGTTTGCTAGGCGCCTTAGCTGCAGCATTAATTTGGTTGATGTGCGCTTCAGGAATGTGCCTGGTGTTTATAACTCCCACCCCAGAACTTTTTCCTTGAGTGAGGTTTGTAGTCTCCTGACACCCCTAGACTGTACTCCGTCTGCAGCCTTTCTTTGCCCTTCCCCCAATCTTCATGACTTTGCACTTGGTGGGATTGAACTCCAGGACCAATTGCTGACCAGGTCGCAGCCTGTCCATTCCCTTTGTAGTCTGCCTGGTCTATTCGATCGAGTGTATTCTTCTCATCAACTTCACGTCATCTGGCACACAGGGACACCTCAGAGTCTATCCTTCCGTCATGTCGTTCACAAATACCAGAAACAGCCTGGTCCCTAGGACTGACCCCTCGGACCCCGCGGACACAGGTACCCACTCTGACACCTCGCCCGTACCATGACTCGCTGCTGCTCCTGACAATATTCCCTGACCATTGTAAGTGCTTCCCGTTATCCCCTGCTTGGATCCTCCATTTTTGCAACAAATCCGTTGTGTGGAACTGGTCCAAACGCCCTTCTTGCAGGGTCAGGACAAGAAAAATGCAAATCCAACCCACCCCTCGTCTCTCTTGTCTTACTGAGCAGTCACATGTCAGAGAACTCCATATGTTTTGTGACACACGATTTTCCGTCCCTGAAACCATGGTTGGCTGCTGTTGATGAAGATCATTCTTTCTAGGTGTTCCACCACTCTTCTCCTGATAATCTTCTCCATGATTTTGCATACTAGTACATGTCAGTGACACTGGTCTGTAGTTTAATGCTTCATGTCAGTCTCCCTTTTTTTAAAGATTGGACTACATTTGCGTGTCGTTCCATGCCTCAGCAATCTCCCTGTTTCGATAGATGTATTGAATATTGTTGTTAGGGTACACATAGGCCTCTGCTCCCCTCTCAATACCCTTGGGAGAAGTTATCTGGCCCATTGCTTTGAGTTATCTAGCTCACTCAGAAGCCTCTCACTTCTTCCTCGGTTTGTGTGCACTGTGTCCAGCACTGGTGGTGTGCCCCACCTCTCCGTCTTTCTGAGTCCCTTCTGTCTCCTCTGTGAACACTTCTTTGAAATCTCTTGTTGAGTTTCACATTCTTCACGGTCATTTCTTGTTGTCTCTCCTCCTTCCTTCCTTAGCCTGATACCTGGTCCTTGACTGTTGTTTTCCTCCTGATGGTGGCTGTACAACAGTTACGGGTCAGATTTGCTTTCGCTGCTATGTCATTTTCATATTTCTTTGGGCCTTCCCTTCTTATCTGGTGCATATTCGTTTTGTGGCTCTACGACTTTTCTCCTTATTCCTCCTGGGTCCTTGTGCCTTCTATATTTCTTCCATTCCCCTAGCACACTGTTGGTTTTTTGAGCCGCCCTGCACCTTTGGGTAACCATGGGCTCATCCTGGCTTTTCATAATCCTGTTATACCCCTTGGGTACAAACCTCTCCTCAGCCTCCCTTGCATTTTGTTGCTTCAATTCCATCATCTCATTAACAGGCTTCCCTGCCATTTTTCTACATGTCCACCACTGAACCCCACTGAACCCCGTTCAGGTAGTTCCTCATTCCTGTTAGTCCCCTTCTGTAGTTTGGCTTCATTCGTCCTGGCCTACCTGCTTCTCCCTCCACTTGGAAGCTCTACTGTAATTCGAAGCTTTAAAACGCACATGTCACTGGGGTGGCCCCTCAAGGGTCCCTTTCATATGTGCTGTCCTCGATATCTGCACTACTGACGGTGAATACTAAGTCCAGCCTTGGCGTTTCATCTCTCCTCTCTCCTCTTTGAGTATTCCTTACGTGTTGGTACATGAAGTTCTCCAGTACCACCTCCATCATCTTTAGGCCCTCCATGTATCCTTGGTCCCCCATGTGTGTCCTAGTTCTCCAATCGATCCTCCTTGTGTTAAAGTCACCCATGATCAGGAGCTTTCCCTGCATGCATGAGCTCTTTCAGGCCACTCTAGCAAGTGTGTCAACCATCGCTCCATTGCCTCTCGTCGTCTCTTGCCCCTTTGGCCTCACTGCTGTTCATGGTGGGTTATACATCACAGCTATTACCGACCTTGGGACCTCCAGAGTGAGTGTTTCCCACTATGTAATCACTTCTTCTCCCTATCTCCTCTCTCCAGCTCAGCAAAAATTCCAGCGTTTTGGATCCACAACGGCCACTTCCTCCACCCCTCCCTGTTTTCCCTCCTGTCTTTCCTCAAGGATTGGTACCACGATGGAGAGAGATGGCATCTGTTAATCATACCTGTAAGCTTGGTTTCTGTGAGAGCTATGATGTCTGGGTGATCTTCTTGACTCTTTTCCATGCACTCCATCCCACTTATTTGTTATTCCATCAGCGTATTGTGTACCATAACCTTCAAGTTTTTTTTTCCTTTCCAACACAGTGGTTTGGGGGCCTGTGAGCGTGGAGACCTGGTGGCATACTTGGATTCTATATGGGCTCGGTGTTGGGTGAGGCTGTGGTTATGGATTGTAGTGTGTGTTTGGATGGTGTGATAGGTTTTATGGTTCTGAGAGTAGTTGTGTGTGTGCTTGCCCTTGCTGTTCTTCCTGCACTGACTGACCTCTGCTGGTTCCCTCCTGTCTCTTTTCCAGCTCCTTTCGCTTTTTTGTCCTCATCCCTCATCTGCTGTCGTTCTGAATTTGTTCTGTCTCTTGTCTGCTAGGACTCCCTCGTACTCTTCCGAGTATTTCCAATCGTGTTTCTCTTGGAGATTCTGTTCCGCACTGAGTTCCGTCCTAGAATCAGCTTGATTGTCGGATTCTCCATCCCCTTCGAGTACCCCCCTATTTCGCTGAAAATATACAATCTCGTCCATCTCTTACACCTATTTTACGTGATGATTTTCTCAATCTCCTTTCTTTCTTTCCTGCTGCCTCTCAGTGTTGGTGTCCTTCCACTCTCTCCTGAAGCCCATGGATAAACACTGATTTTGCCCTTTCTTCCTCCCATTGCCTCACCCCGTGGACTCTGGATCCGCCTGTATGTGGTCAGTTCTCCTTGATTTTTTCCAGTTTTTTGGGCTCTTGATAGCCTTGTTGTCCTCACATTCGACCTTTCACCCTCTCCATCGCAACCATCTGATCTTCCCTTTTCACGTCCTTGGTCCTCCTTGGCAGATTGATGTGACCTTAAGCATAAATTCATAATTCCTTCCTCCTGTTCGAGCCTTCGCAGCTCATATGCAGTTCTTCTCTGGACACCTTGCTCTGTAATCTCGCTTCAGCCTATATATCACAACTTACTAGGACCCTTATCGTGGCTACTGCAGTTTCGTCGACATGTTTCCTCCCAATTCTTTGTCTCCTTCTCCATCCTCCATTCCAATTTCACAGAGAGCTACTTTCTCTCTTCTTTCTCCATTTTTTCAGAAAGCTCTCCTAATTTTCTCTCCACTCTTGTTCCAATTCCTTTCCACTGCTCCTCCATCCACTCCTCCCCTACCAGAACCATTTCTCATCTGATCCTTGGGTTCCTGCGAGTCCCCACCATTTTTTTTTTTTTTTTTTTGAGAGAAGAGAGAAGAGGAAAGGTAGAGGGGGAGAGAGAGTGAAGGGAAGAGTAGGAGAGGGGTGATATCAAAGTGGAAAAGGGACGAGAGAGAGGAAAAGAGAGAGAAGAGCATTAGAGAAGAGAGACAAGAGAGATAGAGAGCAAGAGAGAGAGAGAGCAAGGAGAGGAGAGAGAGAGAGCAAAGATGAGAGAGAGAGCAATAGAGAGAGAGAGCAAGAGAGAGAGAGAGCAAGAGAGGAGAGAGCAAGAGAGAGAGCGAGCAAGAAGAGAAGAGCAACAAGAGAGAGAGAGAGCAAGAGAGAGAAGAGAGAGCAAGAGAGAGAGAGAGAGCAAGAGAGAGAGAGAGAGCAAGAGAGAGAGAGCGAAGAGAGAGAGCGGCAGAGAGAGAGAGAGCAAGAGAGAGAGAGAGCAAGAAAAAAAGAGAGAGAGAGCAAGAGAGATAGAGAGAGCAAGAGAGAGAGGAGACAAGGAGAGAGAGAGAGCAAGAGAGAGGATCACTATAGTATAGAGAGGCAAGAGAAGAGAGAGAGCAAGAGAGAGAGAGAGCAAGAGAGAGAGATAGAGAGAGAGAGAGAAGCAAGAGAGAGAGAGAACAAAGAGAGAGAGAGAGCAAGAGAGAGAGAGAGGAGCAAGAGAGAAGAGAGCACGAGAGAAGAGAAGCAAGAGAGAGAAGAGACAAGAGAGAGAGAGAGCAAGAGAGAGAGAGACAAGAAGAGAGAGAGAGCAAAGAGAGAGAGAGCAAGAAGAGAGATAGCAAGAGAGAGAGAGAGCAAGAGAGAGAGAGAGCAAGAGAGAGAGAGAGCAAGAGAGAGAGAGCAAGAGAGAGAGGAGAGCAAGAGAGAGAGATGAGCAAGAGAGAGAGCAAGAGAGAGAGAGATAGAGAGAGAGAGAGAGAGAGAGAAGAGAGTAGAGAAAAGAGGGAGGGAGGAGGGGAGGGGAGGGAGAAAAGAGAGACGCAAAGAGGGGGAAAGGGTGGAAAGAGGGGGAGATGGAAAGCGAGCGGGGAGAGAGGCTTTAGGGGGGGGGAGGGAGGGGAGGATGGGATAGAGGTGGGAAAGGGAGAGGGGAGAGATAATGGGAGGGGACAGATGTTAGAGGGGGAGAGATGTTAGAGAGGGAGAGGTGTTATGAGGTTAGAGATGTTTAGAGGGAAAGATGGGAGAGAGGGGGGAAGAGAGAGAGAGAGATAGTAGAAGTGATAGGAGAGAAGAGAGATATAGGTAAAATGAGAGAGCTAGAGATAGGTCCTACTTAGGGTAGAAAGAGGGGGGGGAGAGGGGAAAGGTTCAGATGGTCAGTTCACAGGACGGTGTGAAACCTGTGTATGTTTGTTTGCGTGGTGTACTACAGCTTCAAGTGCTTGTACCTGTTTGTATGTGTATGTGTATGTGTATGTGTGTGTGTGTATGTTGTGTGTTTGTGTACGTGGTGTGTGTGTGTGTGAAAAAGTGTGTGTTGTATGTGTGTATGTGTTGTGTGGTGTGGTGTGTGTATGTGTATGTGTGTGGTTGTGTGGGTGTGTGTGTGGTGTGTGTATGTGTGTGTGTGTATGTGTGTGTGTGTATGTTGTGTGTAAAAGTGTGTGTGTAATGTGTGTGTATGAGTGTGAGTATGTGTGTGTGTGTGTATGTGTATGGTGTGTGTGTGTGTGCGTGTGTGTGTGTGGTGTGGTGTGTGTGTGGTGTGTGTGTGTGTGTTAGCCCCCAATTTCAAGTATTCAATACTGCTAATAAATACCGTTAGATACCAGTAATTCTAAGCAACCAATACTTTAACACTTATTCGATTCTACTCTAAAAATCAGAAAGTAGCTTAGGTTGTAAAATTTAGCTTTCTTCAGTATTTTTCTTAAAGTTGTGATATGTGTATGTGTGTGTGTGTGTATGTGGTGTGTGTTGTGTATGGTGTGTGTGTGGTGTGTGTGTGTGTGTGTGTACGTGTGTGTGGTGTGTGTGTGTGGTGTGTGTGTGTGTGGTGAGGTGGGTGTGTGTTGTGTGTGTGTGGTGTGTGCTTCGAGTGTATGTGTGCCCCCACTTCTAAGTATTCATACTGCTAATAAATTATCAGTAGTAATACCCGAATTTCCTAAAACTACCAACAGGATTCTAGCAACTTATCACTTCTACATAAAAAACACAGAAAGTAATTAGGGTAAAAATTAGCTTCTGTCTGAGCTTCTAGGAGTGTCTGACGTCCCCTCACTAGGCTTCCCCGCTAGGCTGTCCTCCTCGCTAGCAACACTATCTTCACCTAAATCATGCTATTGTCTGCTCTAACTCATGTGTAATGAGCTTGCCGGGTGAGTGACCATATCTAACAGTGACGCAAGGCAGGAACAGACCCCCCAAAACACCCCCAACCAGGTGAGTGGATACTTAAGCTGGAGGGATGCGATGACAAAGTTGCCAATGCTGATGACGTACCTTCTATCACTATTTGAAAATCTTCACCGTATCTTTATAACCATATATGCTCATGCATCCCGCGTCCCTCAGTGTCACTATGATAGAGTACACACTTCACTTATATTGGAATAGCACTTCACATTCGGTGTTTACACTTTATATGTATAATGTCATCACAACTGTTGTGACGTCCCACTGTTTCCGCAGACCTAATGCCACCTTTTCCCTTGTTATAAATTATATTTTCCTTTCTACTTTTTGCTTACTAACTTTTTCCACTCTCACTGTATGGTGCCCCACATTTCACTTGTTATCCAATCTCTCGAAATTCTTGAACACTCCGCTCCATCACTCACTTGAATCTTTGTATATTTTGAATCTGTAGTAGCAACAAAGCCCTACTATCCACTAACGGTTTGACACTTTGAAATATTCAAGATTTCAGCTTTCCCTCGACTTTTTTTTTAACTAATAACCTCTGGTTATCACTCGTAGGATTGTTTCACTGACGTTGTCACGACCAACTGATTACTGCTAGCAGTTGTTGCCGCCCCTTAAAACCACTAAAGTTTCTCGGAGCCTTGTGACCCACGTCTGCTGACTGACTGTGTGTTGCATGTGTGTGTGTGTATGTGTGTCTGTGTGATGTAGTGTGTGGTGTGTGGTGAGTGTTGTGTGGTGTGTGTGTAGTGTGCTGTAGGTGTGTGCGTGTGTTTCAACACAGGAAATTCACAATTCAAAATTTTGACTCTGGTCACGATATATTTCCAGACCTAATCTGCACACAGAAATCACTCCCTACGAAAGCAAAAGACCTGGCAGGCGGTGAAAATGCTCCCAATAAAAGTAGGGGCGTCAGTGGTACACTAAGAAAAAATACAGTAAGAGTCTGGGGCCCAAGACTGTTCAGCAGCCTCCCACCATGCATGAGAGGAATTGCAATAGACCCCTGGCTGCCTTCAAGAGGGAGCCCGTATCAGCCGTGGTGTGGCCCTTATGTTGGACTACGTGCGGGCCAGCAGATAACACCTGGTTGAACAGGCCCTAATTCCACCGAGGCATGGTCCTGGCACCGCGCCGCGGACTTGAACCCGAAATACAGTGTAATCTTCCACTCCTCACACTCAATGGTAAACTGCCCTCTCCTCCACAACGGTGTTAAACTCCCTCTCCTCCACATGGTGGTAAAAGTCCTCTCCTCCACGCAGTGTAAACTTCCTCTCCTCCACAAAATGTAAACTCCCTCTACTCCACACAGTGTAATCTCCACCACACGGTGTAAAGTCCCTCTCCTTCACACGTTGAAAACTCCCTCTCTTCCACACAGTGTAATCTCCATCTCCGCACAGTGTAAACTCTCTTCCACACAGTGCAAACTCACTTCTCCTCCACACAATGTAAACTCCCTCTCTCCCACGCAATGTAAACTCCCTCTCCTCCACACGGTATAAACTCCCTGTCCATCGCACAATGTAAACTCCCTCCCCTCAACATGGTGTAACTCCCTCTCCTCCACACGGTGTAACTTCCCTTTCTTCCACATGGTGCAAACTCCCTCTCCCCCATGTGGTGTAAACTCTCTCTCCTTCACACAATGTAAACTCCCTCTCCTTCACACGGTGTAAACTCCCTCTCCTTCACACAGTGTAAACTCCCTCTCCTTCACACAGTGTAAACTCCCTCTCCTTCACACGGTGTAAACTCCCTCTAATTCACACAGTATAAACTCCCTCTCCTTCACACAGTGTAAACCCCCTCTCCTTCACACAGTGTAATCTCCGTCTCCTCCATACGGAATAAACTCCCTCTCCTTGACACAGTCTGAGCTCCCTCTTCTTCACTTGGTGTAAACTTCCTCTCCTTAACACAGTGTAAGTTCCCTCTCCTTCACACAATGTATACTCCCTCTACTTCACATAGTGTAAACTCCCTCCCCTTCACACAGTGTAAAGTCCCTCCCCTTCACACAGTGTAAATTCCCTCCCCTTCACACAGTGTAAACTCCCTCTCCTTCACACGGTGTAAATTCCTTTTCCACATAATGTAAATTCCCTTATCTCCACAGAGTGTAAACTCCCTCTCCTCCACACAGCGTAAACTCCCTCTCCTATACACGGTGTAAACTCCTTCTCATCCGCACCGTGTAAACTCCCTCTCCTTCACACGTTGTAAACTCTCTCTTCTCGACATGGTGCAAACTCCCCCTACTTCACAGTGTAAACTCCCTTTCCTCCACATGGTGTAAACTCCCTCTCCTCCACACAATGTAAACTCCCTTTCCTCCACATGGTGTAAACTCCCTCTCCTCCACACATTGTAAACTTACTCTCATCCACAAGGCGTAAACTCCCTGTCCTCCACACAATGTAAACTACATCTCGTATACACGGTGTAAACTCCCTCTCCTTCACACGATGTAAACTAACTCTCCTCCATACAGTGTAAACTCCTCCTTCTCACAGTCTAAACTCCATCTCCTTCACACAGTCTAAACTCCATCTCTTCACACAGTCTAAACTCCATCTCCTTCACACAGTCTAAACTCCATCTCCTTCACACAGTCTAAACTCCATCTCCTTCACACAGTCTAAACTCCATCTCCTTCACACAGTCTAAACTCCATCTCCTTCACACAGTCTAAACTCCATCTCCTTCACACAGTCTAAACTCCATCTCCTTCTCACAGTCTAAACTCCATCTCCTTCACACAGTCTAAACTCCATCTCCTTCACACAGTCTAAACTCCATCTCCTTCTCACAGTCTAAACTCCATCTCCTTCACACAGTCTAAACTCCATCTCCTTCACACAGTCTAAACTCCATCTCCTTCACACAGTCTAAACTCCATCTCCTTCACACAGTCTAAACTCCATCTCCTTCACACAGTGTAAACTCCCTCTACTTCACATAGTGTAAACTCCCTCTACTTCACATAGTGTAAACTCGCTCTCCTTCACACAGTGTAAATTCCCTCTCCACCACACGGTGAAAACTACCTTTCCTCCACATGGTGTAAACTCAATTTCCTCCACACGGTGTAAATTCCCTTTCCTCCACATGGTGTAAACTCCCTCTCCTCAACACAATGTAAACTCCCTTTCCTCCACACGGTGTAAACTCCCTCTCCTCCACACGGTGTAAACTCCCTCTAGACAACACAGTGTAAACTCTCTCTCCTTCAAATAGTGTAATATCCCTCTCCTACACACGGTGTAAACTCAGTCTCCCCCACATAATGAAAATTCCCTTACCTCCACACAGTGTAAACTCAACCTCCTTCACATAGTGTAAACTCCATCTCCTCCACATAATGTAAATTCCCTTACCTCCACACAGTGTAAACTCCCTCGCCTTCACACAGTGTAAACTCCCTCTCCTTCATACAGTGTAAACTCCCTCTCCTTCACACAGTGTAAATTCCCTCTCCTTCACACAGTGTAAACTCCCTCTCCTTCACACAGTGTAAACTCCCTCCCCTTCACACGGTGTAAACTCCCTCTCCTCCACACAATGTAAAGTTATTCTCATCAACACAATGTAAACTCCCTCTCCTCCACACGGTGTAAACTCCCTCTAATATACATGGTGTAACCCACTCTCGTCCGCACTTTGTAAACTCCGTTTCCTCAACACAATATAAACTCCCTCTCCTCCACACAATGTAAACTCACTTTCCTCCACACAGTGTAAACTCCCTCTCCTCCACACGGTGTAATCTCCTTTACTCTATACGGTGTAAACTCTATCTCGTCCACACACTGTAAACTCCCTCTCCCTCACACGGTGTAAACTCTCTCTCCTTCACACAGTGTAAACTCTCCTTCACACAGTGCAAACTCCATATCCTTCACACAGTGTAAACTCCCTCTCCTTCACACGGTGTAAACTCCCTCTCCTTCACACGGTGTAAACTCCCTCTCCTTCACACGGTGTAAACTTCCTCTCCTTCACACAGTGCAAACTCCATATCCTTCACACAGTGTAAACTCCCTCTCCTTCACACAGTGTAAACTTCCTCTCCTTCAAACACAGTGTAAACTCACCTTCCTCAACAGTGTAAACTTACTCTCTTCCACTAAGTGTAAACTCCCTATCCTTCACACAGTGTGTAAACTCCCTCTCCTTCACACGGTTGTAACTTACCTCTCCTTCACACAGTGTAAACTACCTCCACTTCACCCACGGTGGTAAACTCTCCTCTCCTTCACACAGTGTAAACTTCCTCCTTCATCAGTGCAAACTCACAATATCCTTCAAACAGTTGTAAACTCCCTCTCCTTCACTAAGTTGTGTAAAACTTCCTCTCTTCACACAGTTGTAAATACCTCTCCATTCACACAGTGAAATTCCTATCCTTAACTCAGTGTAAACTCCTCTCCTTCACACAGTGTAAACTCCCTCTCTTCACACGTATAAACTTCCTCTCATTCACACAGTTGTAAAGCTCACTTCATTCACACAGTGTAAAAACTTCATCTCCTTCACACAGTGCAAACTCCATATTCCTTCACACCAGGGTTGTAAACTCCCTCTCCGTCACACAGTGTAAACTCCCTTCTCCTTCACACGGTATAAAATTCCTCTCCTTCACACGGTGTAATACTCCCTATACTTTCCACACGGTGTTGTAAACTCCCTCTCCTTCACACGGTGTTCAAAATCCCTCTCCATCAAAGTTGTAAACTCCCTCTCCTTCACAACGGTGTTGTAAACATCACTCTCTTCACACGGTGTGTTAAATCCCTCATCATTAATATTCTGGTAATTAAAAAATGTTCTCCACTTCTATATTTTACTAAGTTAAGTCTTTGTTATGTCGCTCGGTGTAACACTTCTTGCTGGAGCCGTTGTAGAGCAGAACCAAGAGGAAGAGGTGGGAAGAGGAGAGGTGGAGGGAAGAGGTGAGGGGGGAAGAGGAGTGGTGGAGGAGAGGAGAGGTGGAGGGGAAAGAGGTGATGTGGGTAGAGGAGAGGTGGAGGGAAGAGGAGAGTGGGTGGAGGGGAAGAGGAAGAGGTGGAGGGATGAGGTGAGGGTGGAGGGAGAGGAGGGTGGAGGGAAGAAAGAGGAGAGGTGGAGGGAAGAAGAGGAGAGGTGGAGGGAAAGAGGAGAGGTGGGAAGGGGAGAGGTGGAGGGTAAAGAGGAGAGGTGGAGGGTAGTGGGAGGTGGGAAGAGGAGAGGTGGAGGGAAGTGGAGAGGGTGGAGGGAAAGAGGAGAGGTGGAGGCGTAGAGGAGAAGAGGTGGAGGGAAGAGGGAGAGGTGGAAGGGAAGAGGAGAGTGGAGAGGAAGAGGAGAGGGAGAGGGAATAAAGAGGAGAGGTGGGAAGAGGAAGAGTGGAGTGAAAGTGGAGGAGGTGGAGGGAAGAGGAGAGGTGGTGGGAATAAAGAACGGGGTGGAGGGAAGAGGAGAGGTGGAAGGAAGAATAGAGGGGTGGAGGGGAAGAGGAGAGGTGGAAGGGAAGAGGATGAGGTGGGGGGAGTGGAGAGGTGGAGGGAAGAGATGAGTTGGTGGTAAGAGGAAGAGGTTGACGGTAGAGAAGAGCGTGGAGGGAAGAGAAGAGGTGGAGGGAAGAGAAGTGGTGGAGGGAAGAAAGAGAATGTGGTGGAGGGAAGAGGTGAGGTGGAGGGAAGAGGTGAGGCGGAGGGAAGAGAAGAGGTGGAGGGAAGAGGAGGGTGGAGGGAAGAAGAGGAGAGTGGTGGAAAGAGAGAGGTGGAGGGAAGGGAAGTGGTGGTGGGAAGAGGAGAGGCGGAGGGAAGAGGAGAGGCGGAGGGGAAGAGGGAAGAGGTGGAGGGAAGTGGACAGAGGTGGTGGGGAGGAGATGTGGTGGAGGGGAGTGGAGAGGTGGAGGGGGAATGAGGAGAGGTGGAGGGAAGAGGAGGGAGGAAGGGAAGGAGATAGAGGTGGAGGGGAGAGGGGAGAGGTGGAGGGAAGTAGAGGAGAGGTTGGGAGGAAAATGAGGAGAGGTGGAGGGTAAAGAGGAAGAGGTGGGGTTTCAGGGAATGGGAGTGGTGTGAGGGGAGAGGAGAGGTGGTGGGAAGAAGGGAGTGGTGGAGGGTTGAGGAAAGGTGGAGGGAAGTGGAGAGGTGGAAGGGAAGAGGAGAGGTGATGGAAGAAAGTGTGAGGTGGAGGAAGAGGGAGGTGGAGGGGAAGAGGAGAGGTGAGGGAAGAGGAGAGGTGGAGGGAAAGAGAAGAAGGTGGGGGAAGAGGAGAGGTGGGGAGGAAAGTGGAGAGGTGGAGGGAAGAGAAGAGGTGAGAGGGGAGAGAGGAGAGGTGGAGAGGATGAGAAGAGTGGGAGGGATGAAGGTGAGGTGGAGGGATAAGAGGGAGAGGTGGAGGAAGAGGAGAGGTGGAATGAAGTGGAGAGGTTGGAGGGGAGAGGTGAGGTGGAGGGGAGAGGAGAGGTGGAGCGGGGAAGAGGAAAGTGGAGAGGGATGAGGAGAGGTGGAGGAGGGAAGGGAGAGTGTGAAGGACAGAGGGAGGTGGAGGGAAGAAGAAAGAGGAGAGGTGGAGGGAAAGAGGAGGAGGTGGAGTGGAAAGAGGAGAGGTGGTGAGGGAAGAAGAACTAGGAGAAGAGGTGGAGGGAAGAGGAGCGAGGTGGGAGGGAAGAGGAGAGGTGGATGGGAAGTGAAGAGGTGGAGGGAAGAGGAGATGTGGAGGGAAAGAGGAGAGGTGGAGGGAAGAGGAGAGGTGGAGGAAGAGGAGAGGTGGAGGGAGAAAGTGAAGGAGGTGGAGGGAAGTGGAGAGGTGCGGGGAAGAGGAGAGGTGGAGGGAAGAGTGAGGTGGAGGGAAGAGAAGAGGTGGAGGGAAAAGGAATGAGGAGAGGTGGAGGGAAGAGGAGATGTGGAGGGAAGAGGAGAGGGTGGGGGGAGAGGAGAAGAGGTGGAAGGGAAAGAGGAGAGTGTGGAGGGAAGAGGAGAGGTGGAGGGAAGAGGTGAGGGCGGGAGGGGAAAGAGTAGGGGTGGTGGGAAGAGGAGGAGAGGTGGGAAGGTAAGAATAGAGGTGGAGGGGAAGAGGAGAGGTGGAGGGAAAAAAAGAGGAGAAGTGGCAGGGGAAGAGGGAGGTTGGAGGGGAAGAGAAGAGTTGGAGGGAAGAGGGAAGAGTTGTAGGGGAAGAGAAGAGGTGGAGGGAGTGAAGGGTGGAGGAAGAGATGAGGTGGAGGAAAGAGAAGAGGTGGAGGGAAGAGGAGAGGTGGAGGGAAAATGAGGATGAGGCGGTGGAGGGTAAGAGAAGAGGGGAGGGAAGAGGAGTGGTGGAGGGAAGAGGAGAGGTGGAGGGAAGAGGAGAAGGTGGAGGAAGAGGAGATGGGTGGAGGGAAGAGGAGAGTCGGGAGGGATGAGGAGAGGCGGAGGGAAGTGGAGAGGTGGTGGGAAAAAAAAGAAGGTGTGGGGGTGGGGGAGAGTAAGAGGTGGAGGGATGAGGAGAGGTGGTGGGAAGTGGTGAGGAAGGTGAGGTGGTGGAAGAGGAGAGCGGTGGTGATGAGTGAGGTGGAGGGAAGAGGAAGGTTGGGGATGGGAGAGGTGGTGGGATTGAAGAGGAGAGTGAGGGAAAGAGGAGAGGTGGAGGGAGAAGAGGGAGTGGGTGGTGGGGAGGTGAGGTGAGGGTGGAGGGAAGAGGAGAGTAGGGTGGAGGGATGAGGAAAGGTGGTGGGAATGAGGTGAGGTGGTGGGTTGTGGAGGGGGATGGGTTGTGGAGTGGTTGGGATGGGATGAGGTTGTCGGTGGAGGGATGAGGAGACGGGGTGGAGGGTAGTGGTGAGGGGGGGTAGGGAGTGATGTGGGGGTGGGAAGAAGGTGAGGGGGTGGGTTGAAGGAGATAGTGGTGGTGGGATGAGATTTGTGTTGTGGTGGTGGGTTGTGGGACGAGGGGGTAAGGGAAGTGAAGAGGGGGTGTGGGTTTTGTGGTGTGGGGGTGGGTTGAGGAGTGGTGGTGGGGATGGTGGAGAGGGGGAATGTAGAGGTGTGGGGGTGGGGAGTGGTGTGGTGGTGGGGGTGGAGTGGGGTGGTATGAGGTTTGGTGGGGTGGGTTTGTGGAGTGAGTGAGGGGGTGGGTTGAGGTGTGGGTGAAGGGTAGTGGTGTGGGTGGGTGGGTTTGTGGTGTGGGGGTGGGTTGAGGAGAGGTGGTGGGTTAGTGGTGTCGGGGGTGGGTATGTGTTGTGTTGGGGGCGGGGTGGGATGTGGTGGTTGGGGGTGGGTTAGTGGTGGTGGTGGTGGGTAGAGGTAGAGGGGGAGGGTTTGTGGAGAGGTGGTGGGTTGTGGGAGGTGGTGGTAGTAGGTGAGGGGGTGGGTTGAGGTGAGGGGTGTGGGTTGTGTTGTGGGGGTGGGGTTGAGGAGTGGTGGTGGGTTTTGTGGTGTGGTGGAGGGTGAGGTGTGGTGGTGGGGTGTTGTGGTGGTGGGTTGTGTGTGGGGGTGGGTTGTTGGTGTGGTTGGTGGGTAGAGGTGTGGTGGAGGGGTGTGTTGTGTGTGGTGGGTAGTAGGGTTGAGGGGGTGGGAAGTGGTGTGGTGGAGGGTAAAGAGGAGTGGGAGTGGGTTTTGTGTTGTGGTTGTGGGTTGAGGTGTGAGGGGGTAGGGTTGTGGTGTGGGGGTGGGTTGTGGGTGTGGGGGTGGCGTTGGTGTGGTGTGGGGTGTGGTGGAGGTAGTGGTGTGGGGGTGGGGTTGTGGGCTGTGGTGTGTGGGTTGTGGTTTGGGGGGGGTGGGTTGAGGTGTGGGGGTGGGTTGTGGTGTGGGGTTGGGTTGTGGTGCTGGGGGTGGGTTTGTAAGGTGTAGGGGGTGGGTGTTGTGGTGGTGTGGGGTAGGGTTGTGGTGTGGAGTGTGGGGTGTGTTGTGGTGGGTGGGTTTGTGGTGTGGGGGGAGGAGTTGTAGGTGTGGTGGGTGGGTTGAGTGTTGTGGGGGTGGGGTGTGAGTGGGGGTGGGTTTTGTGGTTGTGGGGGGTGGGTTGTGAGTGGGGGTGGGTTGTTGGTGTGGGGGTGGGTTGGTGGGTGTGGTGGTGGGTTGTGGTGTGGGGGATGGGGTGTGGTGTGAGGGGGGTGGGGTGTGGTGTGGGGGGTGGGTTGTGGTTTGGGGGTGGGTGTGGGGTGGGGGTGGGTTTTTTGTGGTGTGGGGTTGGGTTGTGGAGTGGGGGTGGGTTGTGGTGTGGGGTGTGGGGTTGTGGTGTGGGGGTGGGTTTGTGGTGTGGGGGGTGGGTTTGTGTTGTGGGGGTGGGTTATGTGGTTGTGGGGGTGGGTTGTGGTGTGGGGGTGGGGTGTTGTGTTGTGGGGGTGGGTTGTGGTGAGGGGGGGGGTTGTGGTGTGGGGTGGGTTGTGTTGGGGGGTGGGATGTGGTGTGGGGGGTGGGTGTGGTGTGGGGGTGGGTTTGTAGTGGTGTGGAGGGTGGGGGTTGTGGTGAGGGGGTGGGTTGTGGGTGTGGTGTGGTGGGTAGTGGTGTGGGGGGTGGGTTGTGGTTTGGGGTGTTGTGTGATGTGGGGGGATGGTTGTGGGTGTGGGGGTGGGTTGTTGTGGTGCTGGGGGTGGGTTGGTGGGTGTGGAGGTGGGTTAGGTTGTGGTGGTGGGTTGTGGTGTGGGGGTGGGTTGTGGGAGGGGGTGGGATTTTGTGGTGTGGGGGTGGGTTGTGGTGAGGGGGATGGGGTGAGGTGTGGGGGTCGGGAACTGGAGTGGGGGTGGGGTTGTGGTTTGGGGGGTGGGTAGTGGTGTGGGGGTGGTTTTGTGGTGTGGGGTATGGTTGTGGTGTGGGGGTGGGTTTGTGGTGTGGTGGAGGGTTTGTGGTGTGAGGTGGAGGGTTGAGGTGTGGTGGAGGGTTGTGTTGTGGTGGTGGGAAGTGGAGGGGGGGTGGAAGTGGATGGGGGTGGGAAAGAGTATAGTGGTGGGAAGAGAAGTGGTGGAGGGTATATGTGGTGTGGTGGTGGGTAGTGTGGGTGGAGGGAAGTGGTGATGGTGGAGGGAAAGAGGTGAGGTGGTGTGGGGAAGAGGGAGGTGGGGAGGAAGTGGGTGAGAGGGGTGGGGTGTGGTGTGGGGGTGGGGTGGTGTGGTGTGAGGGGTGGTTTTGTGGGTTTTGGGGGTGGGTTGTGGTGTGGGTGGTGGGATTTGGTGGTGGTGAGGTGTTGGGATAAGAGGAGTGGTGGTGGGTAGAGGGTGGTGGAGGGTTGTGGTTGTGGGGGTGGGTTTGGTTTGTGGTGTGGGGGAGTCGTTGTGTTGTGGGGGGTGGGGTGTGGTGTGGTGGTGGGATGGAGGTGTGGGGGTGGGATAGTGTTGTGGGGGTGTGGGTTGCTGGTGTGGGGGTGGGTTGAGGTGTGGGGGTGGGTGTGGTGAGGTGGTGGGTTGTGGAGTTGGTGGGGGGGAGGGTTGTGTGTGGGGGTGGGTAATGTGGTGTGGGGGTGGGGTTTGTGGTGGAGGGGGGTGGGTGTGTAGTGGGGGGGTGGGTTGTGGTGGGGGTAGGTTGGGGTGGGGGGAGGGGATGTTGTGGTGTGGGGGCTGCGGTTTTGTGGTGAGGGGGTGGGTTGGGTTGGGGTGTGGGTTTGTGGTGTGTGGGGGGGTGTGTTGTGGAGTGGGGGGGGGTTTGTGGAGAGGGGGTGGGTTTGTGGAGTGGGATTGGTTGTGGGGGTGGGTTGTGGTGTGCGGGGTGGTAGTGTTGTGGGGGAGGGAGTGATGTGGGGGTTGGGATTAGTGGAGTGGTGGTGGTGTTGTGGTTTGGAGGTGGGTAGAGATGTGGGGGTGGGAAGAGTTGAGGGGGTGGGTAGTGGTGTGGGGGGTGGGATTGGGAGTGGGGGAGGGTAAGTTTTTGTAGTGGTGGTGGTGTGTGGGGTGTGATGAGGGGGTGGGTTGTGGTGTGGGGGAGGGTTGTGGTGTGGGGTTGGGTTGTGGTGTGGTAGGTGGGTTGAGTTGTGGGGGTGGGTTTGTGGTGGTGTTGTGGTGGGTGGGTTGTGGTGTGGGGGTGGGGGTTGTGGGTGTGGTGGTGGGAGTTGTGGGACTGTGGGGGTGGGATGGTGGTGGGATGGTGGTGTGGGGGAGGGTTGGTGGTGTGGTGTGGGTTGTGGTTTGGGTAGGTGGGTGTGGTGTGGTGGAGGGTTAAGAGGTGTGGGGTAGGAGTTGTGGTGTGGGGGAGGGTTGTGGTGTGGGGGAGGGTTGTGGTTGTGGGGGAGGGTATTTATTGTGGTGAGGGTGGTGGGGTGTAGTGTGGGGGTGGGTAGAGGTGTGGTGGTGGGTAGTGGTGTGGTGGAGGGTTAGAGTTGTGGGGGTGGGTTTTGTGGTGTGGTGGTGGTGTGGGGGTGGGTAGTGGTGTGGTGGAGGAATTTGTGGTGTGCGGGGGGTAGGTTATGGGAGTGGGGGGGGTTGTGGGTGTGGGGGAGGGATAGAAGTGGAGAGGGGGTGGGGAGTGGAGAGGGGAGGTGGGGTGTGGTGTGGGGGTGGGATGTGGGAATGGGGGTAGGGTTGGGAGTGGGGGAGGGTAGTGGGTGGGGTGGGTTCGTGGTGTGGGGGTGGGATTGTGGTGGATATGGTGGTGGGTTGAGGTGTGGTGGTGGGTTTTGGTGGTGGTGTGAGGGTGGAGGGTTTGTGTGTGGGGGGGTGAGGTGATAGTAGGAGAGGGGGAGGTAGTGTGTGTGGGGGAGGGTATGTGTTGAGGTGGTGGGTAGCTGGGGTGTGGGGGTGGGTTGTGGTGTGGGGGTGGGTTTTTGTTTTGTGGTGTGGTGGTGGGATAGATGTGGTGTGGGGGTGGAGTTAGAGTTGTGGGGGTGGGTAGTGGTGGTGTGGTGGGATGGGTAGAGGTGTGGGGGTGGGTTGATGGAGTGGGTGGGGGTATTGTTGTGCGGGGTGGGTAGTGGTGTGGGTGGAGGGTTGTTGAGTGTGGTGCGTGGGTTCAGAGTGAGGGGGTGGGGTGTGTAGTGGTGGTGGGTTGTGGTGTGGTGCGTGGGTTAGTGGTGTAGGGGGGGGTAGTGGTGAGGAGGTGGGTTGTGTTGGTGGGGGTGGGTTGTGGTGTGGGGGTTGGGTTGTGGGGGTGAGGGGGCTGGGTGTTTGTGGTGTGGGGGAGGGATTTTAGTGGTGGTGGGGTGGGGGTTGTGGTGTGGGGTGGGTTATGGGTGTGGGTTGGGTGGGGGTTGTGGTTTTATGGGGGTGGGTTGGGTGTGGGGGGTGGGTTTGAGGTGTGGTGTGGGTTGGGTCTTTGAGGTGTGGGGGTGGGTTGTGGGTGTGTGGGGGTGGGTTAGTGGTGGTGGTGGGGGTTTGGGGTGTGGGGGGCTGGGTTGTGTTGTGGGGGGCGGGTTGTAGGTGTCCGGGAGGGCGTGGGTTTTTTGGTGGTGTGGTGTTGGGGGTGGGTGTGTTGTGGGGTGGGTTGTGGTGTGGTGGTGGGATGTGGTGTGGTGGTGGGATAGTGGTGTGGGGTTGGGTAGAAGGTGTGGTGGAGGGGTTCTAGTGGAGCAGGGGGAGGGTTAGAGGAGAGGGGGGAGGGTGGTGAGTGGAGTGGTGGAGGGGTAGAGGTGTGGTGGTGGGAAGAGGAAAGGTGGAGGGATGAGGAGAGGTGGAGGGAGTGGAGAGGTGAAGGGAAGAGGAGAGGTGGAGGGAAGTGGAGAGGTGGAGGGGTAGAGGTGAGGTGGAGGGAAGAGGAGAGGTGGAGGGAAGAGAATAGGGTGGAGGGAAGAGGAGAGGTGGAGGGGAGAAGAGGAGAGGTGGAGGGAAGAGAAGAGGTGGAGGGAGAGGAGAGGAGGAGGGAAGAGGAGAGGTGGAGTTAGATGTGATTTTGGGAGGGAAGAGGAGAGTGTAGTTAATATAATTTTTTCTTTAAAGATTATAGTTTTTTTACAAAATATTATATTATTCTTTCATATTCTATTATTAATTTAATATCATATTAATTATTTCACTCTTCTCTTATTATTTCCCACTATTCTTTTTTTTTTAATATTTTTTTCTTCCCTTGTTTTTTTTTTTTTTTTTTTTTTTTTTTCCCCCCCCCCCCCCTTTTTTTTTTTATTTTGGGAGGGGGGCTTAAAGGGGGGCGGGGGGGGTGGAGGGAAGAGGAGAGGTGGAGGGAAAAAAGAGGTGAGGTGGAGGGAAGGGAAAAGTGGTTAGAGGGGAAAATAGGAGAGTAGATGGCGAGATGAGAGAAGAGTAGAGGTGGAGGGAAGAAGAGGAGAGGTGAAGGAGAATAAGAGGAGAGGTGGAGCGGAAAGGAGAGGGTGGAGGGAAGAGGAAGAGGTGGAGAGGGAAGGAGAAGGGTGGAGGGATGAGGAGAGGTGGGAGGGAAGAGGGATAGCGGAGGGAAGAGAAGAGGTGTGGAGGGCTAATGAGAGAGGTGGAGGGAAGTAGTAGAAGGTGGAGGGAAGAGAAGAGAGTGGACGGGAAGAGGAGAGGTGGAGGGAAGTGGAGAGGTGGGAGGGAAGTGATGAGGTGGAGGGAAAGAGGAGAGGTGGGGGAAAAGTGGAGGAGGTGGAGGGGAGGAGAGGAGAGGTGGGGGGAAGAGGAGAGGTGGAGAAAAGAGGGAGGTGGGGGGAAAAGAGGGAGGGGAGGGAAGGAAGAGGTGGGGGGAAGAGAAGGGTGGAGGGAAGGGGAGGGGGGGGGGAAAAAAGAGTGTCTGTAGGGGGGGTGTTCAGTGGTCAGTCGTCACGTGAGGTCAAGCCCTGGCTGCTTTGGGGATTAGCGTGGCAGTTACTAAGCAGGCTTGTTCTGCGTGTTTTAAAAATTGAGGTTGGAGATTTTGAAGGAGGAGGTCTTGTTCTCCAGGAGATTGGAGGTAAAGGGTTTCCCCTCAATGGGTGGGGGAGGAGTGTGAGGTGGCTGGAGTTGGGGGAATGGGCTTCTAGCAGTGAGGTGCGCTGTCTCTCGTTTGGGAGGGGTAGGTGGGGAGGTAGAAACGGTCCAGCAGGGGGTGCAGCCCAGCACCGCTGTAAGTGGCGAGGGGTAACCAGTAAGGGAGGAGAACCAGAATAATGAAATTTTAAGAGTAAAGATCTGAAGGCAGGAAATCGTCTCTGTTTTTCGGATGAATGTATTCAGTGGCCAGTGAAGGTAGGGTACTACCCCCCTGCTAACAGAGGAAAAAGCATTCTTGTGGTTGGTTTGATCTCAGGTAAGATATAGCCCGTGCTTTTTGTAATGGAATAGAAGATGAGAATAGAGTGTGCTTCCTGGAGCTGGGTTGGGGACATATTTAAACAGGCTGGAAATATCATGTCAGGAAAAATGGGAACAAGCCATTTTTGTCTCAGTGCTGGTGGAAATGATTTGGGAAAGGGGAGGAGAGGAAGAGTGCTAGGTAAGTCAGGTCAGTAAGATTTCATTAATTTAAAGGGGGGGTCCCCAAACATATGTGCTTTGCCCAGAAGGGGAGTAGGAAAAAAGAATGGTTGTCTAGGGGGAATTGGTTTAAAATTTTGGTAGACGATACTGCAAGGAAATTGCACCATTCATTGACAATGGAACAACTTTATGGAAGATGATATTATGCAAGGGGTGGGGTACATCTCTTGGGGCTGGGGTGGGAGCACTTGCAAACTCAATTGAGAAGGCCATGGTGAAATGCCCATATTTTAAAGGTTGAAAATGAGGTATGGGTGTGGTGGGAAACAAGCAGGTTTCAAACTAGGGTTGGAAACAGTAAATGTATAAAAGGGGTTCAGCATGAAGTTATAAAAAAAGACAATAGATCGGTCCCAAAAAAAAGGGGACAGCAGAGGACAGCAAGGGGCTAGCTCCCTTAGGTTTCTATAAATAGCAGGAGGGGGTAAGAAAAAAAGTAGATGAGCTAAGTTAATTGCAAGTGCGGAAAATAGATTTTATTGCTATAACAGAGACCTGGCCCCAAACTGAAAAAAGAGAGATGCCCCCTGAAAGTCAATACAAGGGTTAAATTATTCCCACTGACAGGGTCAACAGGAAAGGGGGTGGAGTAGGATGTATGTCAGAGACAATTTAAAATTTTTTTGTTAGACAGATATAAAAGTAGAAGCGTTAGCCACTGAATCTGTTTGGTTACAGCTTCTCGAGGGCCGAAAAAAATAATTTTTGGGTGTGATTACAGGGCCCCCAAAATCTTGATAGGGAGTGCAGTAAACTTCTATGGGACGAAATTCGTAAGGCATCTACATACGAAAAATGTTGTGGTAATGGGAGATTTCAACTATAGACAGATTGACTGGAGCAATTTGACAGGAAATTTAGAGTCAAGTGACTTTCTTGATACGATCCAGGATTGTTTTTTAAAACAGTTTGTGACGAGCCAACTAGGGGAAATAACCTCCCTTGACTTGGTTCTTGCCAGTAGGGAAACACTAATTAATAATCTTGAGGTTAATGATGAGCTTGGGGAAAGTGATCACAAATCTCTCAGTTTTAATATATCATGGAATTCCCCTAATAATGGAAAATCAAGTCTCCGTCCCTGACTTTCGCTTGGCTGATTTCATAGGACTGAAAAATTACTTAGGTGGGCTGAAACTGGAATGACTGACTAAGGGCCCAGGTAGGTGGTGATGGTTGCCGATATGACGCTTTCCGGGGCATGTTCTAGCTGCTCAGTCAAATTATGTTCCAAATAGGGAAATCAGATCAAACAAAAATGATCCTAAATGGTTGAACAATAGATTAAAATATCTGATTGGTAAAAAGAGAGGCATATATAGGCAAATCAAAATAGGAGGGGGGGAAATTTAAAGAAATCGATATATTCAGTTAAAGAGAGAAATAAAAAAGGGGGAATTTAGGAAAACAAAAGAGATTATGAGGTTAAAGTTGCAAGAGAATCGAGACTAACCCAAAAGGATTCTTTCAGGTATACAGAAGTAAGATCAGGGACAAAAACAGGCCACTCAAAGTTCCTCGAGTCAGCTCACTGACAGTGATAAGGAATGTGTAGAATTTTTAACATATATTTCCTCTCAGTTTTTCACAGGGAGGTTACCAGCGATTTTCCCGGGAAAATGATAAATTATGTAAAACAGGACGATAATAAACTGTGCACGATTAGGGTCACAAGTGACATGGTCCTTAGGCAAATAGATAAATTAAACCTAACAATCCCAGGCCCTGATGAACTGTATGCAAGGGTTCAAAAGGGAAATGTAAAGAGGAGCTTAGAAAACCCTTTTGGGGCAAATCTTTTCAACTATCACTACAAACTGGCATGGTGCCAGATAAAGTGGAAAAATGGAAATGTGATCCCTATTTTCAAAGCAGGTGACAGGTCCTTAGCTTCGAACTATAGACCAGTAAGCCTAAACCCCCATAGTGGGAAAATTTATGGAATCAATAATTGCCGAGGCGTTTGTAGCCACCTTGAAAAGATAAATTAATCAACGAATCTCAGCATGGTTTTACAAAGGGGGCGTTCCTGCCTTCGAATTTATTAACTTTTTTCACTAAGGTTTTGAGGAGGTAGATTTATGGTAATGAATATTTATATTGTGTATATGGTCTTCAGTAAGGCTTTTGGCAGGGTCCCACATCAGAGACTATTGAGGAAAATTAAGGCACATGGAATAGGAGGAGAATTTTTTTCCTGGAATAGAGGCATGGTTGACAAATAGGCAGGAGAGAGTTTGCATAAATGGGGAGAAATTCAGAGTGGGGAAGCGTCACGGCGGTTTTTTTCCACAGGGGTCAGTGTTGGGCCCCCTGCTGTTCACAATCTACATAAACGACATGGATGAGGGCATAAAGAGGACATCGGCAAGTTTGCCGATGACACCAAAAATAGGCCGTCGAATTCATTCTGACGGGACATTAGAGCACTCCAGGAAGATTTGAAAAGACTGATGCAGTGGTCGGAGAGTGGCAGATGCAGTTTAATTAATATAGACAAATGCAAAGTTCTAAATGTTGGAAGGGGCAATAAACCATGCCACATATAAACTAAATAATGTAGATCTTTAAAATTACGGATTTCGAAAAAGATTTAGGAGTTCTGGTTAGCAGTAATTTTGAAACCAAGACAACAGTGCATAAGTGTTCGCAATAAAGCTATTTAAAAACCTTGGCTTCATATAAGAAGCATAAATAAAAGGAGTCCTCAGGTTGTTCTTAACTCTATACATCCTTGGTTAGGCCTCATTTAGATTATGCTGCACAATTTTGGTCACCGTATTACAGAATGGATATAATGTCTGGGGAAAAAGTACAAAGGAGGGGTGACAAAGTTGATTCCCCTGTATCAGAAACCTTCCCTTTGAAGGGTAGGATAAGGGCCCCCAATCTGCACTTTAGAAAGACGTAGAATTAGGGGGGATAGATTGAGGTGTATTTAAAAGGAAGGGCAGGGAAAAAATAAAGGGGGGGTGTTTAAAAGTGTGTGAAAATATCTAGCCTTTAAAAGGACTCGCACAATGGTTTTTTTAAGTTGGAAAAAATTTTAGATTCAGGAAAGGGTTTAGGGAAAATATGGTTTTGGGAAAGAGTTGGGGAGAGTGGGGAAAAAAACTCCAAGCAGTTTAGAGGCCCGAACGTTGTGTTTGTTTTAAAAATAGGTTGGATAAATACATGAGTGGATGTGGGTGGGTGTGAGTTGGACCTGATAGCTTGTGCTACCAGGTCGGTTGCCGTGTTCCTCCCTTAAGTCAATGTGACCTGACCTGACTAGGTTGGGTGCATTGGCTTAAGCCGGTAGGAGACTTGGACCTGCCTCGCATGGGCCAGTAGGCCTTCTGCAGTGTTCCTTCGTTCTTATGTTCCTATGTTCTTATATGGGAGTAAGAGGGGGGAATCAGTAGGTAGGTGACAGCCAAGGCAGTAGGAGGGATGATGATTAGCGGAGGTCGGTAGGTAATGTGAGGTCACCGGTGACTACACCTTCACCTCTCATACTCTACCCACCACACTCCACCACTCACCCTCTCACTACTTTAACTAAACATAAATAAATGGAAATAAGAATAAATGACGGGGACAGTGAATATTACTATTCTACTCAAACACAGTTTATTATCAAGTCCTTGTACAATAATATATTTGGGAACAGGAGTACATCATTGGGGTTTAGATAAATAAGGTGGTACACATAAGCAGTGAGACAGAGAAATACAATCAACTTGACGAAAATGAATATAACTTACAAATAGTACAGAGGACAGTTCACTACAGGAACTAAGCCACAGGTCCCAAGACCTACACAGCAGGAGTACTGCTCCAAGCCAGTACTCTGCCCAATGTCTCCAAGAGTCTCCTCCAGAGACTTCAGCAGCCTTCTCCCGAGCCCTGCACCCCAGCAGCAGCTCCGCTCGAAGTCTCTGCTCAGGAGCTCTGCACCCCAGCAGCAGCTCCGCTCGAATCTCCCTACTCAGCTCTTCCTTGGGCTTTTATGGTGGTCCAAGCACCCTCCACAACCACGTGTACGACCTGACGCCTAGGTCTGACGCCGTCAAGAACAAAAGACCTCAGACGTGGGCGTGGCTACAGACGTTTGCCAAGGCAATGTGTGACCATATAATTGGTTAAATTAGGTCTCCCTAGAGACCTCACAAGCCCAGCTGGACTACATCACAAGAGGAGAGGTGGAGGGAAGAGGAGAGGTGGATGGAAGAGGAGAGGTGGAGGGGAGAGGAGAGGTGGAGGGAAGAGGAGAGGTGGAGGGAAGAGGAGAGGTGGAGGGAGAGGGAGAGGTGGAGGGAAGAGGAGAGGAGGGTGGAAGAGAAGGGGGTGGAATGGAAGAGGAGAGGTGGAGGGAAGAGAAGAGGTAGAGGGAAGAGGAGAGGTGGAGGGAAGAGGAGAGGTGGAGGGAAGAGGAGAGGTGGAGGGAAGAGGAGAGGTGGAGGGAAGAGGAGAGGTGGAGGGAAGAGAAGAGGTGGAGGAGAAGAGGAGAGGTGAGGGAGAGGAAGAGAAGAAGGTGGAGGGAAGAAGGGGGGGAGGTGGAGGGAACAGGAGAGGTGGAGGGAAGAGAGAGGTGGAGGGAAGAGGAGAGGTGGAGGGAAGAGGAGAGGTGGAGGGAAGAGGAGAGGTGGAGGGAAGAGGAGAGGTGGAGGGAAGAGAAGAGGTGGAGGGAAGAGGAGAGGTGGAGGGAAGAGGAGAGGTGGAGGAAAGAGAGAGGTGGAGGGAAGAGGGAGAGGTGGAGGGAAGAGGAAGGTGGGGAGAGGTGGAGGGAAGAGGAGGTGGAGGGAAGAAGAGGGTGGGGAGGGGAAGAGGAGAGGTGGAGGGAAGAGGAGAGGTGGAGGGAGAGGAGAGGTGGAGGGAAGAGGAGAGTGGAGGGAGAGGAGGTAGAGGTGGAGGAGAAGAGGAGAGGTGGAGGGGAAGAGGAAAAGTGGAGGGAAGAGGAGAGGTGAGGGAAGAGGGAAGAGGTGGAAGGGGAAGAGAGAGGAGGAAAAGGTGGAGGGGAAGGAGAAA
>NW_026483964.1:0-25362 GCF_026875155.1 Cherax quadricarinatus | reverse complement strand
AGGGGGGGTTCGGGGGTCCCCAAACGGGTTTTGGAAATCACTGATGGCCAGGAGTATGGACAACGAGCTTTTACTACGGGGTTTCGATTAGGACAAGAGACCGACCCCGGGGAGAATGTGCTATGGAAACCACCGGTTTTCCATCGATTCTAAGCACTGAAGACTGAGTTTGGGTCTTGTACAACAAAATAGGTGGATTATGCACTTGGCTGAGTCTCTTGATCCAAGGAGATTGAAATACTGTGTGAGAGCTCTAGCTCTAAGAGAACCAACACTTAAATTCCTATTAGGATTATATTTTCCATAATCACTCTCTTGTAGTACATTTATTTTCGTGATGTATGTCAAAGTGAAACAGTTATTGATACTCTGACTTTGTCTGAGTTAAGTACATTAAAACTTCAGACGTGTTGGCGAGTAGCCAAATATCTCGGTGTGAAGTATAACAGAAATTACACGCAGAAACTGTCAGAGCATTAAAGATATATTGTTTCCTGTTCATACAGAGATGTCTGATTAT
Organism: Cherax quadricarinatus; assembly: GCF_026875155.1. Lineage (NCBI taxonomy): Eukaryota > Metazoa > Arthropoda > Malacostraca > Decapoda > Parastacidae > Cherax > Cherax quadricarinatus. Next base: position 24,842 of record NW_026483964.1, on the reverse strand, counting down.
GATTCAGATACTTGTGAGGGAAAAGTTCAATAGATAGGAGTTGAGAGGGAATATATATGTAATAGTTTCATTCCCGGCTACTAGTTAAGGTAGGGTAAGTCAAGCTCCCGTTTTCCCGCCTTTTCTCCCCTCCCTGAAAGTGATAGTTTGACTGCCGGCTGCTTGTTAAGGTAGGGTCAGTCTAGCTCCCGCTATCCCTTCCCCTCCCTCTTCCCCCCCCCCCCCGAAAGGTGACGTGTGGGGCTCTGGTTAAACAGTAAATCACTAGAGTCACAGCTCCCAACTCTACTGTAAGTACATGCCTACCTTGTATTCTAGTGGATTTATTGGTTGAAAGCTTCACTTTCATGTTGACTGTTGTAATAATCACCACATCTTTTAAGTATCAGACTTACCATGGAGAGTGATTATTTAAGCAGTGGGTAACCTGTCTATCTTTCCAGCTTGGATGTCAGAGAGGGTCACCTGGCAATCAACGAGCAGAACAGGAGGACTAACGTCCAGAGACTTCCCCATTTTGTATTGAACTACCTGTGCAACTGTATGAAATTGCAGGACATAACCCCTCATCATTGCAGCGGTAAAGAACCTGCTTTCCTGTCATCGGGATAGAATATTCAAGTCTCTATCTACTGTGAAGAACTAGCCAGTGGGTCGTAACCAACACCTGCGACCCCCCCCCCCCCATCATCAGCAAACGGCTATGATTTCAAAAACCCACAGTGTCACCAACACCAGACACCCCTATTAGCGTTAAATTTCCCAGTTATCATTTATATTTTTCATTTTTCATTTTCTTTAATGTAGGATTAATATTTCATATTTAAGTGTTTTATATTTTATATTTTGTATATAATAAAGTGTTTATGTTGTCTGTTATTATTTCTTTTTCTATTCACTAATTTTCCTGAGGAGGAGCCAGCCTGGGTAATACTGTCTGAAGTTGTTACAGGGCTGAGTAAGCCTTCACAAGTGGCGACCTTGCCAGGATCAACTCTACTGAATCGAGATTCAACTCCATCTCGAATCTACCATTGGAACTTCAACGCTGCATACCACAGACGGTTTCCCCCAGCCATGAGTTAATCATTCTCTATGGTAGGACTACAGTACAGGTATTTGAAAGATTTGGTGATTGTTATAGTCTCAATTTATTGTAAGTCAAGTCAGGCAGGATATAATATTTAATTCTGCCACCTAATTTCATGTAAGCTTGAAACACTTTGGAGGATTAGACTCTAGGGACCCGAGATTTTCCAGTGACAACCTGTTTCATTGAGCTTTTCATTGTATCAAGGGAACTGTCATAGGACACTCTTGATTTGTTGGTGAGAAGATTGGATGGTCAAGTGACCCCATTCTACTTACTGTTTGCTCTGAGCCAGACATAGAACCCTTGTTTAATTGAAGCAGGGATCGAGCGCTCTGGTTTATTTACAGTTTGAGCGGAGCAGGAATTGAACACTCCATTTTCTTTAATACCCATTTCTTTTCCCCCTGATAGTTTAAGTTATTCTTGCAAGTATGGATGAATACCAGTTTTGGATGAATGCTGGAAGTAAGTTAGGAATAACAGGGAAAATTTTAGAATCTTTCATTAGTGCTAAGATCCAGGAAAGACTTGAAAGAGAGAATTGAGAGAGAAGAAATACAGTTAGAAAGGGAAAGAGAAGAGAAAAAGGAGAGAGAGAGAATCGAAAGAGAAGACAAAAAGGAGCTGATAGACTTAAATCGTGAGGAGAGAGCTAAGATACGTGAGGAACAGGTTAAATTAAGGGAACTTGAGGAAAGAGCAGAGGACAGAGAATTATGAGTTAAGAGAGAGAGAAAAGGATCGCGAGCTCGAACAAACTCGCCTTGAATTAGAGAATAAGAAAGTTAACTTTCTCACAACAGCAATTAGATGAAGCAGTAATGGAACAACGTGCAGCTAGTGCACATATTCCAACACCTAATTTACCTCCATTCACAGAGGGGGAAGACATAACTTCTTACATTATCAGGTTTGAAAATACTGCTACCCTCTGTGAATGGCCTGCTGACACCTGGCTACCAGGTTAGGATGGTATTTTCTGGTACCGCTTTGAATATCTATGCAACTTTGTCGCAGGATATCATATGTAATTATAGCCTACTGAAGAAGGCAATCCTTAAAGCATATCAAAAAACCACTAATTCTTACAGGAAAGATTTCAGGTATGCCACCTTACAGCCTAGCCAGAACTTTCAGCAGCTACAGGTAACACTCTTTCGTTTGTTCGACTTTTGGATAGAGATTTTCGGGAATTGATCACAGTTATGAATCTCTTAGAGACTTCATGGTTGCTGACCAGTTCCTGACAGCTCTTCCTCACCAGATACGAACATTCATTAGAGAACTTTAACCTGATTAAAGCTGAGGAAGTTGCTGAGGCTGCTGACCTGTATGCTGAGGCTCACAATTCCTATAAAGACCTAAAGGGATCGAACCCTAAGGGTAAGGGTTCATCAGACCTTAAGAAATCAAAGCCTCTAGTGGAAAGTAAAATGACTTCTTTTGTTCCTGTTTGTCATTTGTGTGGTGTTAAGGGACATAAACGTCCAGATTGTCCTTCTAAGAATGTCCAATAAGTTGGAAGATGTTTTAAAAGACTGTTAATGACCAAGCACCATTCTGTTCAGGAACAGTTAATGGACTTAATGTATCTACCATTTTACGAGACACTGGATGCACTTGAAATAGTCATTTCTGATAAGCTGTTCCCTAATCTTGAAGAAACTCATTCCTCTGCTATACTTTCAGACTACTTGGGCCGTACAGACACTTTTCCTACCATCCGTTGTTACATTAGGTCTAAATGGTTCACAGGTTGGTCTGAAGCCGTACTAGCTCCCATCACTTCTTGCTCCATACTAATAGGTAATGTAAAAGGTGCCATTCTTCCTTCTGAGGTTGACCTTCATCACCAAAGATGGATATAAGTGTTTCAGATCCTCTTCCTGTAGAGTCGGAGAAGCCCCTCGAAAGTTCAGATGAGACAATGTCTCGTGAGATTCATGTGGGATTAAAAACCAGTGATGCTACTCTCGAAAGCGAGTGTAGTAGGATCACCGGTTCACTTGTTAGAGGGAAAGTGAAGATATCGCCTCCGATACCATAAATGTCTTGACTAGGGCTCAGACCAAAGCCCATGCTTCCCCTACTGTCCATCCTTTGTTTTTTCCCTGACTTTAAGCCTTTAGATATATCGAAGGACTCCTTTGTCAAGTTACAACGTAATTGCCCTTCTCTTCAGAATTGCCATAATGCTGCTAAACAAAATCAAGTTATCCAAAGGAAAAACTTTTCATATAAATTTGAATATATAAAAGGTATCTTGACAAGTCAGTATTCAAATTAAATTCAGATGAGATAGACTATTCCATCTTAGTTGTTCCAAGTCAATGCAGAGAAACTGTCCTTAAAATGGCTCATGACCTGCCAGTGGCCGGACATTTCTCGCATCGTAAAACTTTAAATAAAATTAGGAAACCTATTTTGGCCTAAAACGTCCTCAGATATCACTACTTATTGTAGATCGTGTAAAGTTTGCCAACTATCATCCTCCCGAGGTACCAGGCGAGTACTATGGTCAAATGCCAGTCTTTACGGTACCTTTTGAAAGAGTAGCTATTGATATTGTTGTTCCTTTATTTCCACTTTCATCTGGGGGACATAGTTTATATATTAACATTAGTTGATTATGCTTCGAGTTTCCCTGAAGCCGTTCCCTTAAAGACCATAACTACTACAGAGGTGGCTGAAGCCCTTTTGTCCATCTTCTCCAGAGTGGGCATCCCTAGAGAAATTTTGTCTGACCGTGGACACAATTCACATCTGACTTAATGCAACATCTATACCAACTTCTGGAGTGAAGCCTCTCTTCACCACACCCTATCATCCCAGCTGTAATGGGAGGATTGAGTGCCAGCATTCGATTCTCAAGTCCATTTTAAGGAAACTTTGCTCCCTTAAACCTAAGGAGTGGCATCGTTACCTACCCTGTGCTTTGTTTGCCATGAGGGAAGTTCCCAGTGACTCTTTGGGGTTTTCACCTTTGAACTTCCTCTGTAGACAGGCCAGAGGTCCACTGTCCATCCTTCATGACTTATGGACTAATAGGAGGTAATGCTGAGGTTCAGTCTTCTTACCAGTTTCTCCTTGACCTTAGATCCAAACTGGAGGAGACCTCTGACATAGTTTCGAAAAACCTAAGCTTGTCAATGGACCAGTACAAAACCTATTTGATTCCAAAAGTCAGAGGAGAAGTTTTAAAGTAGGTGATGAAGTTCTTGTACTTTTGCCGATTAAGTCAAATAAATTATTAGTAGCATGGAAAGGTCCATATAAAGTATTAAAAATTTGGGAAAGTTGACTACCTCATAGAAGTCAAGGGGAAACCAAAAGCTTTATCATATCAACATCCTTAAGAAATATTACCAAAGAAATTCGGTTAACTGCCTTAATAACTTTGACTTAGTTTTTTCCACACAAACTTGATAAGACAACTGAAGAATGTAAAGTGTGGCGTAATTGACACTAACTTAGACTATGATGAAGAACTACATGACTTTGTGACTCTTGTCCACTCGGATGCAACCAACATTAATATTAATGAATCTTTGGATGACCATAAGAGACATGAACTACTTCAATGTGTGAGTAACTTTTCAGACGTGTTTACTGATATTCCAGGTGTTTACCTCCACGGTAGTCCATAAGATTGACTTAGTGACTGACAATCCTATCAAACGAAAATTATACCAGTTCCAGTTCACCTTAGGGATGCATTTGACCAAGAGGTAGACAAATTATTAAACTAAAGATCATTGAACCTTCAGTATCTGAATATTGCTCACCAATAGTCATGGTTAAGAAGGCGGATAATTCATATAGACTTGCTATTGACTTCAGAGGCCTTAATGCTATAACTCGGTGGGATGCTGAGCCTATGCCCTTAATAGATAGCGATCTACACAAATTTTATGACGCTTCCTTCTTTTCAGAGATTGATATTGCGCAGGCATATCATCAAGTAATGTTAGATCCTTCTTCTAAGCAGTTTCACCGCTTTTTCCTACACACCAAGGACTGATGCAGTATAGAACTATGCCCTTCGGTTTGGTAACTGCCTGTGCTACCTACGTGAGACTGATGAGAAAGGTCTTGGGTAATATGCCAAATGTTTCAGTTTATTTTGATAACATTTACGTAATGACATCTACGTGGGGCGAACATATCCAAACATTAACATCAGTTTTGCGTAGGTTATGCTCACATGGCCTCACTGCCAAGCCGAAGAAATGCTTCCTTGGGTATAACAAGATTAGATATCTTGGACTAATACTTTCTAATAACTCTCTGCCAGCCTCTCCCCCGTAAGATCAAAGCTTTATTAGAATTTAAATTCCCCAGAACCAAGAAGCTCATGCGAAGCTTTCTTGGTTCTGTAAATTTTTATGCACGGTTTATCCCGAATCTTGCTGATCTTACAGGCATCTTATCGGACTTCCTTAAAAAGTCTGTGAAGGAACCTCTTGAACTTTCCGACGTAGCTCGGGAAAAGTTAATGAGATTAAAAGTATCTTTTCGAAAGACCCTATACTTAAGATTCCAGATATTAATAAAACATTTGTTTGAGAACTGATGCCTCCAATACTGGCTTAGGTGCGGTCCTACTACAATACCATGATGGTACTCCCTTCCCTGTATGCTTCCTAAGCCGGAAACTCCTTCCCGCAGAAACGAGATACTCCACCATAGAAAAGTATGTTTGGCCCTTGTGTGGGGTATCTCCAAACTTAAATTTTATTTGCTGGGAAAAGAATTCATTTTAGAAACGGACCACAAACCTTTGATATACCTAGAAACTTTTAAGGGAACCAACAGTCGCCTCTTGAGGTGGACATTGGCACTCCAGGCTTTTAAGTTCCATATTGTGTAAATCAATTGTTTCATCCAATTATTTCTCTGACTGGTTAAGTCGTGACAGTCAGTAGAAGATTTGTTGCCTTATGCGACTTCCACATGTTAGAACTTTTTCCTCGCCTATTCTTCTTATACTCCTTGACTATAAGTCTTGGTATGGGGAGTGTGAGGAAAAGTTCAATAGATAGGAGTAGAGAGGGAATATATATAGTAATAGTTTCATTGCCGGCTACTAGTTAAGGTAGGGTAAGTCAAGCTCCCGTTTTTCCCGCCTTTTTCTCCCCCTCCCTGAAAGTGATAGTTTGACTGCCGGCTGCTTGTTAAGGTAGGGTCAGTCTAGCTCCCGCTATCCCTTCCCCCTCCCTCTTCCCCCCCCCGAAAGGTGACGTGTGGGGCTCTGGTTAAACAGTAAATCACTAGACTCACAGCTCCCAACTCTACTGTAAGTACATGCCTGCCTTGTATTCTAGTGGATTTATTGGTTGAAAGCTTCACTTTTGATCAATAATAAACTTAGTCTTTTCAGCCTTGCTCTATGTTGACTGTTGTAATAATCGCCACATCTTTTAAGTATCAGACTTACCATAGAGAGTGATTATTTAAGCAGTGGGTAACCTGTCTATCTTTCCAGCTTGGATGTCAAAAGGGTCACCTGGCAATCAACGAGCAGAACAGGAGAAGGACTAACGTCCAGAGACTTCCCCATTTTGTATTGAACTACCTGTGCAACTGTATGAAATTGCAGGACGTAACCCCTCATCATTGCAGTGGTAAAGAACCTGCTTTCCTGTCATCGGGATAGAATATTCAAGTCTCTATCTACTGTGAAGAACTAGCCAGTGGGTCGTAACCAACACCTGCGACCCCCCCCCCATCATCAGCAATGGCTAAAGATTTCAACAACACAGTGTCACCAACACCAGACACCCCTATTTGCGTTGAATTCAGTTATCATTTATTTTTTTCATTTTTCGTTTTCTTAATGTAGGATTAATATTTCATATTTAAGTGTTTTATATTTTATATTTTTTTATATAATAAAGTGTTTATGTTTGTCTGTTATTATTTCTTTTTCTATTCACTAATTTTCCTGGAGGAGCCAGCCTGGGTAATACTGTCTGAAGTTGTTACAGGGCTGAGTAAGCCTTCACAATACTGAAAGTCTAGTTCACAATTAGAAAGTATAACTCTATTTGATGACATAGAAGAGAGAGCAACTACCACAGAAGTGAGCCTAGTGTCTGAGCCTAGTGTAGCTCAGTTCTCACTCATGCCTTCTCCCCTAACTAACACAATAGTACAGTGTAGCTGGTAGTATGACTCAGCCTCATACTAGTACTGTGTATGCTACAGCTGTATCTACTTATCCTAGACCAGATCTAGACTCTCTAGGAATGGCTGGACTAGGTGCCTGACCTAAAGGCTGTCCAGACTCATTTGTTAGATTCCGTACTCCTCCGTTACTCACTGATCCTATCTCTCATGAGCAGTTTGAGAGGTTGGAATGCCTCATCACATTGCAGACTGCACAAATATAGGCACAGAGGAAATTGAACAAAGAAGATTTCCCGAGAGAAAACATTCCTCTTGGAAGACAACAGACTGATAGATCTGACAAAGTTGATAATCTGTTAGTACAACACAAGACACATTTAATGTGCAGAAAGCTGCCTCAGTGGTTCCTAAGTTTTTTGAGAGTAACTTAGACATCTATTTGATGTGTTTGAGAACCAGCACGTGCTATGAACTGGCCACGTAAGCACTGGGCTACCTTGTTGCACACAGCATTGACAGGAAGAGCTCAAACTTGTACTGCTGCTTTACCATTTGCCAAGTACATTAGTTATGATGCTGTCAAGCAAACTATTCTAGAGACATATAACTTGTTATCTGTAAGTTATCAACGTGCATTTCGTACGTTACAAAGATGTTTGCTCGTGAGAAAAAAGTTGCATTTGAGAGATGGTGTAGATCTGCGAAATGTAACAACTATGACAGTCTGGTTCAGTTGTTACTACACGAAGAGTTTAACAACTGTATGTCTGCTGATATACAAGAATATCTGATTGATCATACTGTCTCAGATATTCTGGAAACTGCAGCATTAGCAGACAAGTACGAGATTTCTCACAAACTTGTTCATACTAAAACACAGAGAAGCAAGGTAACTAAAAGTTGTCCTAGAAGTTGGCAACCCCAAATCAGCTGTTCATTGCCGGCCTGATGTACCTCCTACTGTAAACTTCTCGTACCTTTACCAGGAAAACTCACAATTCTGAATCTGTCTCTGTGGCTAGACAGAAATCTGATATCGAGAAGAAGAGAGTTAAATGTACCTATTGTAACAGAAAAGGACATGCTAGAGAGTATTGCTATAAGTTAGAAAGAGATACGAGAAGCAGTCCTGTGGCTGGCATCCCCACACAAGCCGTATCCTCTTCCGAGCAACAAAGGCACCAAAATCCTAGTAATACCTTTGATCCTACTGTTTTAGATAATATTACTCAGGATAGATGACTAGCATCAGAAAGTGTATCTGACAAAAAGATTCGTTCAGCGATGAGTCCTTACTTTTCGAGAGTAAACTAGGGCTTGACGAATCACATCTAACTGAGATAATTACTTTCAGAGACACTGGCAGTTATATCACATTATTAAGAGAAGATGTACTGCCCATAAAATGATAATAAACCCATTACCTGGAGTTTACCTGGAGAGAGTTTCGGGGGTCAACGCCCCGCGGCCCGGTCTGTGACCAGGCCTCCTGGTGGATCAGCCCCTGATCAACCAGGCTGTTGCTGCTGGCTGCACGCAAACCAACGTACGAGCCACAGCCCGGCTGATCAGGAACTGACTTTAGGTGCTTGTCCAGTGCCAGCTTGAAGACTGCCAGGGTCTGTTGGTAATCCCCCTTATGTGTGCTGGGAGGCAGTTGAGCAGTCTCGGCCCCTGACACTTATTGTATGGTCTCTTAACGTGCTAGTGACACCCCTGCTTTTCATTGGGGGGATGGTGCATCGTCTGCCAAGTCTTTTGCTTTCGTAGTGAGTGATTTCGTGTGCAAGTTCGGTACTAGTCCCTCTAGGATTTTCCAGGTGTATATAATCATGTATCTCTCCCTCATGCGTTCCAGGGAATACAGGTTTAGAAACCTCAAGCGCTCCCAGTAATTGAGGTGTTTTATCTCCGTTATGCGCGCAGTGAAAGTTCTCTGTACATTTTCTAGGTCGGCAATTTCACCTGCCTTGAAAGGTGCTGTTAGAGTGCAGCAATATTCCAGCCTAGATAGAACAAGTGACCTGAAGAGTGTCATCATGGGCTTGGCATCCCTAGTTTTGAAGGTTCTCGTTATCCATCCTGTCATTTTTCTAGCAGATGCGATTGAAAACAATGTTATGGTCCTTGAAGGTGAGATCCTCCGACATAATCACTCCCAGGTCTTTGACGTTGGTGTTTCTCTCTATTTTGTGGCCAGAATTTGTTTTGTACTCTGATGAAGATTTAATTTCCTCATGTTTACCATATCTGAGTAATTGAAATTTCTCATCGTTGAACTTCATATTGTTTTCCGCAGCCCACTGAAAGATTTGGTTGATGTCCGCCTGGAGCCTTGCAGTGTCTGCAATGGAAGACACTGTCATGCAGATTCGGGTGTCATCTGCAAAGGAAGACACGGTGCTGTGGCTGACATCCTTGTCTATGTCGGACATGAGGATGAGGAACAAGATGGGAGTAGTACTGTGCCTTGTGGGAACAGAGCTTTTCACCGTAGCTGCTCGGACTTTTCTCTGTTGACGACTACTCTCTGTGTTCTGTTTGTGAGGAAATTATAGATCCATCGACCGACTTTTCCTGTTATTCCTTTAGCACGCATTTTGTGCGCTATTACGCCATGGTCACACTTGTCGAAGGCTTTTGCAAAGTCTGTATATATTACATCTGCATTCTTTTTGTCTTCTAGTGCATTTAGGACCTTGTCGTAGTGATCCATTAGTTGAGACAGACAGGAGCGACCTGTTCTAAACCCATGTTGCCCTGGGTTGTGTACTGATGGGTTTCTAGATGGGTGGTGATCTTGCTTCTTAGGACCCTTTCAAAGTTTTTTATGAAAAGGGATTTTGGTGCTTTTGGTCTGTAGTTTTTTGCTATTGTTTTAAACGCCCCCTTTGTGGAGTGGGGCTATTTTCTGTTTTTTTTTTAGAAAAACTGGGTACGCCCCCCGTGCCCATGCCCCCTTTCCCAAAAGGAGGGAAAAAAGGCTGGTGATAGGGGTTTTTTGCAGTTTTTAAATGAACACAGGTTCCAGGGAGTCTGGCCCTGGGGCAGAGTGCTGGGCATGTCATTTATCGCCTGTTGGGAAGCCCATTTGGCGTCAGGTTAACATGGGAAAAGGGTTGTGTTAATAAAAATTTTGGGGGCTTTTTCCCTTAAAAAATTTCCCTTTTGATTTTGGGATCTCATTTGGGTTTACGGTTTGCAAAAAATTGAGTATTTTGGGGGACTTGAGTACCCTATTTTTCCCTTTTTGCGGGTCATCTGTGTAGGGGACCCATCTTGTTGTGGGGCCAAATTTCGGGGGACGTTGTTCTCGTTTTTGTTTTTGGCAAGGGGGAAAGAAAGAAATATTTTTGGGTTTCTTTCGTTTTCCCATTTATGGCTTTTTTTCTTCCCCGGGGGATTCCGACCCCCTAAAAAAATTCCCTTTTAGTTAAAGTTGGGGTTTTTGGGCTTTTTCCCCCCTGCCCAAGTGTTCCCTACGTTTTTCAGATATATTGCCCCTCTTTTACCCGCTCTGTTATTTTTTTCCACCGCCTGTAAAGGGAGCGCCTGTTTTTCTTTTTTTAAAACTACCCCTCCTTTTTTTAGGGGAATAACCCTTTTGTGCATACATCGAGTGCCCCCGAGTTAATCTGTTTGGCTAAGTTGGGGTCTAGGGTTGTTAGGTTTTTCCCCCGGGCTTAAAATGGGTTTTTAAGGACTTGGTTTATTTGGGTTTCCCACTTTTTTTTTTTGTTATTGAAGTTAAATTTTTGGTGAATGTCCCTCGTGTTTAGTCTCTTTTGTAATTTTGGGCCCCAAAGCAAAACATGCCCTAAAACCTCAATTTATGTTGTGTCTAGTATATTGTTTTTGATTTTGGGGGAACATTTCTTATCAGTCCCCTTTTTTAAATTGAAGATGAGGTCTGTGTTTTCCCCAGTTTTGTAGCTCTATTATTTGCGGGTTTTAAAATTGGGAATTTTTGGTGCAGAAAATTTAAAAGCTCGTCCCGAGTGTGATTTTTTCATCAGAGCGGGCCTCCTGGTGTTATTACTCCCAACAATATTTTTTCATATTCCTCCATTTTAGGTCCCTTCCCCGGGGGTTGAAAATTCCCCCCGATGAGCAAGATGTTGGGGCAGGAGCTGGAATTTTTTTCCCAGACAGTCGTTTTTTTTTAAAACAGCTTTTCCTGGAATTGCTGGGATGTTGATCCGGAGGCTTGTAGACTACCACAATGACTAGGTTTTGGTTCTCGACCTTTACTGCTAAAACTTCCACTACATCATTTGAGGCATTAAGCAGTTCTGTGCAAACAAGTGACTCTGCAATGTACAGGTCAACCCCCCCCTTTTGCCTGTTCACTCTGTCACATCTGTATAGGTTGTAACCTGGGATCCATATTTCGTTGTCCAAGTGATCCTTTATGTGGGTCTCAGTGAAAGCCGCAAACATTGCCTTTGCCTCTGCAAGCAGTCCACGGATGAAAGGTATTTTGTTGCTTGTTGCTGGCTTTAGACCCTGTATATTTGCAAAGAAGAATGTTATCGGACTGGTGGTATTGTTGGTACTGGGGGGGGGATTTTTTTCCTGCATTAGTATCTGTATCTGTTGGTTTGGAGTGGAGGCCATCGACTGTGGTTCCACTCCAGGAATGACTGGATTTGGTGTACGATTTCTGCCATTTCCTGCCAGTTTTTTTTCCTTCCTGGCACTAAAAAACCTCTCCCTCTTGAGTGGCTGTGGCTACCCAGGTTTTCCCATGGCCTGGATGTTTTGTATCTTTTTGTCCCCTTTAGATGGTATGCCTGGCAATTTAAGTTATAGCACAGTCTTTCCTGTAGTGAAGAGGTACACATTTCAGGGTGAAAAAGCTTACAGGAAGGGAGTTTGCATTTTCCTGTTGTCATATGGGCATGGCATTTTCTAGGGTGGTCATAGTTGCATGTCCCATCTGTTTTTCCAGATTTCCCATGCCAGCAGATACCAAGTGCATAGTATGTGCACAGGCTTGGTTTCCGCTTGCCTTGGGTTTCTGTGACTGTATTCCCTGTTGGTGCATGTTTCCCTCTCTTACTTCTATCATCCCTAGCACCAACAATGGAGCTACCACCAGTTTTTTTTGGTAATTTATCCTCAGTATTGCTATTGGAGTCCTCTTGTTTGCTATTTCCTGCGGTATTTCTAGTTTGCAATATTGGTTTATCTTATCTTTGACTACACTTGTTTCCTACTATGGCTCCTGTCCCCTATGAGGTCATTTTTTATGTATTCCTCCTGCGTAAAATTCCCGACTACCTGGACAAAATCTCCAGCTTCACCAATTACTGTCTCCCAGGACAGCACCTCCAGCTTCACCATTACTGTCTCCCAGGACAGTATCTCCAGCTTCACCATTACGGTCTCCCAGGACAGTACTCCAGCTTCACCATTTCTGTCTCCCAGGACAGCACCTCCAGCTTCACCATTTCTGTCTCCCAGGACAGCACCTCCAGCTTCACCATTACTGTCTCCCAGGACACACTATCACCCCCACATTTACTGACTACCAGGACATCACCTCCAGCCTTACAGTTTTTTGACTACTGGCCAGTATCAAGGGCAGTACCATTCAGCCCAGACTTTTTATGTTCCCATCTGTTGTAGAAAGCTTCCAGGTTTTCTATGAAAGCGCTTTGTGTTGTCCTCTTTTAATACCCTTGTGATTTTAGTCCACAGATTTTCCTCTTTTGGCATACCCAAAAACACTTCTCTGTTTTAATACTGCTTGTAGCTAGTTCTGGGATATCTGCAAAAGGGGCGTGACACCAATTTCCACAAAAATGACAATTTATCCATGTGGAAGCCCTTTGTTTGAACTGACCACAGACTACACACAGCTTCATAATTTTTTGAATGGTTGATTTACTGCAAAATTTTACTAGCAACCTCTTGATATTCTATTAATAACCTCCTTAAAAGAAACTCTAGCTATTTGTATTTTTGTTTCTAACTGTTTTTGTATATTGGACAGCTTACCGTCACGTTCCTGATTTTTAATGTTTTACCTATACCTATACCAAGATAGATTATTGTTAGAAGCCTATGGGGGGCTGTTATAAAAGTACCTCTGCACAAAGTTTACATTGAAACACGATATTTTACTGGTTATATTTTAGTGGGTATATCCAGTGGTTTGTAGATGAATGGTTCAGAGAACCGACTTGTTGATAAATTAGACACATGTGCAACTCTTGGGTATCTTTATTGAGGAAACGTTTCGCCACACAGTGGCTTCATCAGTCCATACACAGGAGAAGCATGAAGAATAGGAGGAGAATGAGGTAATCAGTCCCTCAAACTTGAGTCGATGTGGTCAGTCCATCAATCTTGAGTAGAATACGGCATATGAGCGGAGAAGGAGCTTATAAACCGTTGGCAGGAGAGGTGCAGCAGACATAGGTGGTGTCACATTTGTTCAATGTGGACGACCTACTTCCACAGTATTCTACTCAAGATTGATCGACTCAAGGTTGAGGGACTGATTACCTCATTCTCCTCCTATTCTTCATGCTTCTCCTGTGTATGGACTGATGAAGCCACTGTGTGGCGAAACGTTTCCTCAATAAAGATACCCCAAGAGTTGCACATGTGTCTAATTTATTAACATATCCAGTGGTGTATTTCCCATCAGGTCAGCGGACTTGTTGATAGGGAACGATATCCTTCATGCTGGTATATGTAAAGAACCACTTGTGATTGATAATAACACTGATGATGATTATGCCATTGAAGCTTGTAGAGAGAAACCTATTTTATTTCCTCTCAGCACAATTACTAGAGCTATGTCAAAGATGCAACAACCATCCTTGTCTCTTGTTGAGTTAGTTGATGACAATGACTTGGGCTTGAATATGTTGTTTAGTGACGCTCTGCGCCCAGGATCATTAACACTAACTCCCCCCGGTCATCAACCTAGTCAGGACACAACTGACGTTAATTTTTCTAACTCCTAATGATTTAATCAAGGATCAGTTTGTGTGATCAGTAACTGGAAAGACTGAGAGATATAGCAGTTACTTAGAGTGAAGCAAAGGATCTCAATAATTGTTACTATTATAGTAATGGTGTACTGATGGAGAAAAATACATTCAAGTTGTCAGCTGATAGTGTTTCCACCACAGCCAAGCATCTCGTAGTGTTACCAGATACATTTCGTGAACAAGCCATTGATTTTGCTCACAATAGTCCCATTGGAGGACATTTGGGTGTCAAGAAGACACTTGGTAAACTGGCAAAGCATTTTACTTGGCCTAAAATGAAGGAAACAATAGCTGATCATGTGCGACGTTGCCACGTGTGTCAAGTGACAGGCAAGCCAGCACACACACCTCCACCTACACCTCTCACTGTGTTAACTAGTAGCAAAGTTCAGTTTATCTGGACTAGAGATTGTTCAGACTCGTTCAAAAGATTGAAACATTTGCTCTTCTCTGCTCCTGTGTTGAGGAGACCTAATTTCAATCTTCCCTTCTTTTTACATATAGATATGAGTGGTTATGCAGTGGTTGCTGTGCTGCTCCAACAGTCAACATCCACTGACATTCTCCATCCGATATGTTACTATTTATCTAAGCTTAAACAACACCAGAAAAATTATGCCACTATTGAGAAAGAGGCTCTAACTCTCGTGGTGTCCTTGGAACATTTTGACATGTATTTGGACACTTCCCCATTTAAAATTAACGTTTTTTCAGACCACAGTCCACTCACTTATATAAATACTATGAAGAGTAAAAATGCTAGGATCATGAGGTGGGCTCTCAGAATCCAGGCTTATTCTATTAGTATACAACATATAAGTGGTCATTGTAATGTAATTGCTGACGCTCTGTCACGTCCTTAATAATTATAAGTTACATTAAATTAACGTAATTTTATGCCCAAATACCTTTTGTTATTTGCTATGTCAAATTCAGTAAAGTAACGTAATCTCTCCAGCCCATGTTAATTATATATACTCATGTCTAATTATGTTATTTATATATTCACAGTAGTGGTGATATATGTGTAAGGAGGAGGCAGTGAGACAGAAGCTGAGTGATGAGCTTCTAGCGTTGTGTGGGCAATGTTACTGTGTGGCGGAAAACTCGTGCCGCAGATCCCCCCTCACTGCACACCTTAAGCTTCCTCATATGCAGATGTCCATACTGCCTCGCATTCCACTACCACTACTTAATTAAGAGTGGAATGCCGTCTCCTGTCTATCACACAAGACTATTGATCATATGCAGTCTCTACTACTATGATCAAGCCTTAACATGCCATGCTTGTCTACGCTATCCTGTCTCTACACTGATGTACATAACCACGAGTATGCAGAGATATGATACACTCTGTATTGCCCTAGTACCAGGGGCATAACTTGTAGTGATATAGACACTGTGAAATTATAGAAGTGCTTGGCATAAGAGTGACTCTGATTTAATTTTATATTAAATTGTATTATTAAAGTGACATGAGTAATCAGTAATAATGTGAAAGACATTAACGCAACTCCTAGTGAGACCGTTTGTTGTGTTGTGGGGGTGTTGCAACCCCTGAATGGGTCACAATTTATATAATGTATATTACCTTTTCATATAATTTTATATTGCTTATATTTGCGATAATAGCTAAATCGTGAATATAGTGCTTTATATTATTTGACTTATTTATTTTTGTTAGGTAGGATGTAACATTCATATATTATTATGTGCTCAGAGTTCAAGTCTTGATTGTCTAACTGCTGTGATTATTGCTCATGGCTCGTTACTCTGCTGGCTTCTGTGTTGCTGGGCAGCAACTGTCCATGGAGCTATCACATGATCGAGGGGGTGGTGTTCACACCTCGCCTGAAGTAGTCAGTCTGGGCTAGACGCTCTTGGTGGTTGGACGTAATCTTGACAAGACGTGCCTAACTCTTCCTTATTGGCCCTTGTTGGAAGATCATCTCTGTAGCTTTCTTGTTGGTTCTGTAGAACTCTGTTCACAGAACACTGTCTAAACTTAGTGATTTTCGATGTTACACTGAGGTTGTGTGTCGCATAGACACTCTGAGCTGTAGCTTCTGACCTAACTTGTACTGGTATCTGTGTACTGTCACAGTCAGGGATTTTCTTATGCTGAACTTAGATTCAGTAGTATGGGAGTTTTGTGACTTTTGTGGAGGATCTGCAGATGGTCCCTACTTAGTGTCATTATATTATCTCCTTGATCCTGATTCTGTGTCGCAGTTGCTTGTTATATTGTTGTTCGGCTTATCAGTCGTTTTATTATTCAAGCAAGCTGTTCTGATTGCCAGGTGGTCAAGAAGTTAGTCGATGCGAGGACTTTGTCAGTCACTGGTTTAAGTCTAGTCGATTCGTGAGACATAGCGAACTACTTAGAGTACTTACACACATACACACAAACTTATTTGTATATATATATGTGTGTGTTATTAAATGTTAACAATGTACCAGACGGTACTTAAGACATATAAATGTGATATGTGCCTTCAGCACAATATTTCTGTACATGAGAGAAGTGATTATTATTATTTTAATTACTGTGATTAAATTAATTTAATTTGATAATATACTCATAGACATTATTATTGTTAATAAATTTATTAAATTTTAATTTCTTTAGTTAGTAGCCTACCAGTTGTAATCCTGAAGCACTAATAATTCTTATTGAATTCCATTGGACAATTGGACCAGGATACTGACTACTTGTTATGAAAACCCAGTAACAGGCTGAATGCTAGAAGGGCAGTCCTTTCTAGTATACACTGGAGATCTCTAAGCTTATTAGAAATCGCTTTTTTTGTAACAGTCATGTAGTTCTCGCTTACCATGAGGCAGGCCAGTACAACGTGGGTTCGAATCCTTGGCTAGCACAGTGTTGTTATTGATCAATACCACTCGTTTGTGGTTACAATAATATATAAATGCTGCTCGTGAAGCTCCCACAGCTCCGTATGCCCTCGGATGGCGCCCCAACAGCTAGCATTGCTGGGTGCGCCATTCTTGTAGGGTTGGGTGGTCCTGTGGTTTAAAGCATCATGTAGTTCTTGCTTACCATGAAGCAGGCCAGTACAACATGGGTTCGAATCCTTGGCTAGCGCAGTGTTGTTATTGATCAATACAACTTGTTCATGGTTTACAATAATATTATAGACTAAAAAAAAATTTTTTTACCGTCAATACTTACCAAGACATGGAGGTATGAAGTTGACAGAAAATGCCCCATGTATGGTATCATCACCGACTGCCGTCACCCAGTATTATTTGTTTTTGTTTTTTTAGGTACTATTTTCTATTATTTTTTATTTTTTTTCCATGTTACTTTTATGGCCTTTGAGACCACTATTAGCGCTGTTGTCCTTATATTGTTTATAATTGTTGTTTTCACATACAAACAATATAAAAATGTTTTTTATAACTATTTTTCTATATTTTATATACACATATACAGTCACAGGGAATGTTTCTAGAAGTTCTGCAGCTGTGGAAGTCTTTGAAACATGGTGTCATGCACAGTGGTGTTTTACACTCCTCACACATAAAACAAGTGTCTCTGCATTGTTGTGGGCATTTTTTTGTATGTGCACAGACGTAACACCTCTTCTGAGCCTTTTTCTTGAAAGCAGTAGCAGGCAGTTTTACTAGTAAGTGATCACCATGCTTCAGACAAGAAGGTAGTTGTTGATAATTTAGTGGGCTGTCTATTGCAGGTGTTGTTCCTTGGTACTTGAATACTATTTGTTTGATGACAGACAAGCAGAATTCGCCATATAATGGTTTGTTTTTGGTCCTCATCTTATACATATTATAAGCTTTTGAGCATGGAAATGTCCAGAAGATGGAAAAAGTTTTATTAACCACTTATAACTCTTGCGAACACAATCTGCAAACCCAATCTGCATGTCACATTTGTCCACTGAGTGCATATTGAGGGTGTAATCAGTCACAGCTGTAGGTTTTAGAATGGGTTCATTGTTTTCCCTCTATGATGCCTGCCAGTGTCTGCCATTTCATTAGGGTGAGCTGATGACAACAGTGTGACGTCTCGTTTGTCATGCCACCGAAATGCCATGATGTCACAGGCAGCAAATAGCTGCACCCCACCTGGGCATATGCTTACGATTTGCACGCACTGTGCTACACACATCTGTCATGTTCACTCACAAATAATCACTGAGTGAGGGGCTTGTGTACAAGTTATCAGTATATAATATATGTCCCTTACCAAAGTATGGTTCTATCGTTGTTCTAACCACATCACCAGAGATGCCCAATAACTTCCTGGTATTTTGCAATGTTTAACTTCCAGTGTACACAATAATATCCAATACCGACCACTGTAACAATCACAAAGCACAAACAACTTTATACCAAAGCGTTTCCTCTTGCTTGGTATGTACTCCTTGAAAGAGAGTCTTCCTTAGAACAGAATCAAAGACTCGTCAATTACAAGCTTCCTGTAGGGATAAAAATACATATTGAATTTCTCTTTCAGATACACAAACACATTCCTAATCTTATATAAACTGGGGTTGCAATCAGGCGGACTGTTGACCAGTATGATTTCACTCTGTGCTTATTCACATGTGGCATAAGCATTATTGTGGCAAAGAAAAAATACATCTCAGCCACAGTTGTCTCCTTCCACTGGTGTAGACGTGAATTTGGTGAAAGTAATGTGACTGCCATGGTGTACTCGTAGTATCTGTTGCTTTCCCTGACAATAATTTCCATCAGGGTTCATCAAAGAAAAACTCGAAACATTCCAGTTCAGTGGCATTGTTCCCAGTGTACAACATGGCCGTATTCCACCTTGGCTTTCATCAAACTGGTGGGGATTTGAAACAAAATTGACAGCTTCCTGCCAATCCCAGGTGCGGTCTGCTTGTGCCTACTGGACATTGACAGGTAGTTTGTGGTTTGTGAGGGCTGGTTGGTGGGTGGGAATGGTTCCGCCTTTGTTGTAGACCATCTGAGGCCGCGGCATGGCCCATTGCTCGTGCCTCATGGCCGATGCCACCCTACAACCACCATGCCACATTTTCCATCCAAACTGCAAACTATCAACGTCATTGTTCCCAAAACAAAAAAAAAAAAAACAAAAAAAACAAAATAAAAAAACAACAATACGGCATGCCTGTTCTGTTGTACAGCTAAGGGATTGTACTCCCATCCAAGAATGTACTCCTCCCCTTGGAAAGCATATGGCACACTACCAGTGCGGCATACATCGTCGCATATACGACGATTTACAGGTAGGTAGTTGGTAGACAGCAACCAATCCAGGGAAGTACTACCGTCCTGCCAGATGACTGTGGAAACAGAAACCTTAACTGTTTTTAAACATGATGGTATGGGGGGGTGGGGAAGGGGGGGGATTGCTGGTTCTCTTTCTGTCTCATAAACACGCTAGATAACATGGATATCTTGCTTACTCTTACTACATTTTGGTCACACTTCACAGACCACCACGTGCATATATATATATATAATAATATATATATATATATATATATATAAATATATATTATATATATATATATAAATATATATAATATATATATATATATATATATATATAAATATATATATATATATATATATATATATATATAATATATATATAAATATATATATATATATTTTTTTAAAAAATATATACATACATATATAATTATATATATAATATATATATATATATATTATATACATTACATATATATATATATATATATATATATAATATATATATATATATATAAATAAATGATATATATATATATAATATATAAATATATATATATATATATATATATATATATATATATGTATATATTATATATATATATATATATATATATATAATACATATATAATGCAAAACCCCCCCCCAACCACTCTGAACGAATAGAGAAATTCAAGCGCTTTCCGTGACTACTCACAATTAACATAGAACTATGAAAGGTGAAGCATCCAAGGAAGCTAATATAAGGGTCCGGACCAGCATCCTCACTACAATCCCACAACGGTTAAACATGTGACGCCAACTTGGAATAGGTCCTTTGCACAACTCACCCCAAGCAATCTACCCAAGAAAAATTTAAAAATTATTTGTCCAGTGTAATATTAACATTCTTCCCAAAATTCTATTATATAAATGGAATCTAATTTAATAAACCAAAAGAAATAAACCAGTATTATTGTCAAAACTGCTTTTTTATGAAACAAGATTCAATTATATTCCTGTCGACCATGGAATTGCTTGATACTACTTTCTCCAACATTTTGAAAATCAATTGGATGGTTAAAATCTCTTACATGAATAAATAGAGCATTGGAATCTTGTCCAGTTCTAATCAATATTTATGTTGTTTTAATCTTAGTTCGAGATTTTTTACACAGTTTGACCGTAATAAACTTTATCGCAAATTTTACAAGGAACTTATAGACCACATCCATCAAGCATTATGGGGGGAATTCTTTATTTCAAAAGTTTTTTTTTTATAACTGTAATCAAGATTTTTTAAATACAAAACTTTAATTAAATATTAAAATTTTCTTTAAGGAAGAGAAGGGCATAAATCATCACACTATCCAACCATCAAGTTTTCAAGGTAAGGGAGAACCGAACATATTATTTAGTTGAATAAGGCAGGTTTGCCCCTTTTTGATTATAAAAAGTGTTTCTAGCAACTTTAAAAGATTTATCAATTACCAGTTTCTTTGTATTTTAAATCATTACTCTTTTCATAAATTTTGGATATTCCTCATCTATGAACTCAGGACCTACAAATTCGTAAAGCTCTCAAACATTGATGAGAAAACATACAGTTTTGACTCTATCTTGATGAGAGGAATAATAGTGGACTAGGAACAGTTATTTGTAGGTTTTCTGTAAATTTTTAAATTTGAATTCATTTCTTACCCTTATAATAATTAAAACATCTAGAAAAGGCAATGAGTTATTTTCTTCAAACTCAAGAAAAGTAGTAAAAGGGGGGGGGGGGGGGAAACAGTAAAGTTTTATAAAATGGGCTAAGCATTTAATTTTCCAAGAATATGGTGTAATCTACTTTTTTGGGCATAATTCTAAGTTTTTAAATTCAATTCAAATTCAAGTTTATTCCTTCTATAAGGATTACAATGCTGAGTGGTGTAATGGGTATTGTTTGTTTAACAGGTTGTAAAATTGAGATTACAAGTGTACCACTAGAACGCTTAGCATGCTAGGCATTTCCGGGCATTTCGGACACAAAATATTCATCAACATATCTGAACCATTTAGCTCTATTAGGGAGGATTGTGTTAAGCATCCTTGTTTTCAAAAAATTCCATGTATAGGTTACTAAGAACAGGTGAAAGAGGAAATTTCCATGCCATACCAACTTCTGAGTGTAAAACTTATCATTAAATAAAAATTTTTGCATCAACAATGCAAGTTAATAAGTTTAATGATAGTAGGAACTGGCAATGGTAAATCATAGTTAACGAGTTCTTCAATAAGAAACTTAATAAATCATCAACAGACCTTTCGTACACAAGGAATAACATCAAAACTAACCATGTTAAAATCAATTAAGTCAGTCAAGGAGCTTAATTTATCAACCAAGTCATGTTTGTTTTTTTAACATTAAAGTTAGAAATTTTGGCCAACAATAGGGCTCAAATATCAACAAGCCATTGGATAATTTATATGAACTGATCCTATGTGAGCTAATAATTGGTCTGACTGATTCCCTGGTTTGTGTGTGTTTTATTAGTCATGCTGTAAGGTAAAAGATGGATTAGTTGAAGTAAATTGTTGACTAATTCCATCTTTGCATTTCAGTATGAAGTTTTATTGTTTTATTGAAATTGCTGTTAACGGTTTTCTAGGGATTTTTCCTAAGTTAATGAATAGTTTCAGTATTCATCTAAGAGATTATTCATTTTTTCTTGTAATCATTTTCTTTCATAATTACTATTGCATTTATTTTGTCTGCTTAGTAAGGCGCAAATTTTTATTGTTATTAATTGTACATAAGTACTTAAAGAATCTTTGAGGGCAATTGGGGAATGTTTGGTTTTTAACACAGAGCTATATACCATTCCTTACTAATATTAATTTCTCAGAGGATAAATTCAGAAAATTTTTCAAAGTTACAAAAGGCTTTTGCAATTCAACATTTATTCGTTTTTTTTGAAGTGCAAAACTTAGCCAAAACCTAGAGCCAGCGTTGTATGTTTGTCTAAATTATTTCATCTGATAAGTTAATTACAAAATTGTTATTAGCATCTTTGTCCAATCACAATTCAGTTAAAATGTCTAATTTTCTTTGTAGTTGTTCTTGAGTTCTATACAATTCTTCTGAGTTTATTATAGCCATGATCCAAACAAACTGTGTTTCCCATTCTGATGGAATGCCTGATTAAAAGATATTTTTTGTTTCTCAATATTTTGAATGCTTCCCTTCTCCTGTATTTTATTGATGCAAAATTTGCATTTAATGATAAGTTTTACACTCAGAAGTTTTGGTATGGCAATGGAAATCCTCTTCACCTGTTTCTTAGTAACTAACATGGAATTTTTTGAAACAAGGTTGCCTTAAAACAATCCTCCTAATAAGCTTAAAATGGTTCAAGATGTGTTGATGCTATTTTGTGTCTTATGCCCCAAAAGTAGATATACACCATTTTCTTGGAAAATTAAATAGCTTAGCCCATTCTATAAACTTTACTGTTGATTTTGAAGAAAATAACTCATTGCCTTTTCTGATGTTTTAATTTATTAAGGGTAATACTAATTCAAATTTAAAATTACAGAAAACCTACAAATAACTGTTCCTATGGCCAACTATTATTCCTCGCATCCAGATAGAGTCAAACTGTCTGGTTTTCCTCATCAATGTTTTTTGAGAGCTTTTTTAAAACGAATTTGTAGTCCTGAGTTCATAGATGAGGAAATATCCAAAATTTATGAAATAGGTAATGATTTAAAATACCCAAGAAATGTAATTGATAAATCTTTTAAAGTTGCTAGAAACACTTTTTTATAATCCAAAAAGGGCAACCAGCCTTATTCAACTAAAAATATGTTGGTTCTCCTTACCATGAAAATTTGCTTGTAACAGATAAGTGAACTATAGATTACGTAGATATAAATCCATATGTATTCCTGTTAACCCTTTGGGGCCTAGTTCCTAGGCCTTTGTGTATCCACATGCTCTCGCGCTACCGTCCACAGGATGGATATGGGGTGCACAATAAACTAGCCACTTCGGTGGCAAAATCTAAAAATCATGAAAACTTGGTTGATATGCCTTCTCTTCTTAAGACTTTTAATATTAAAGTTGTATTCAAAATCTTGATACAGTAAAAAAAAACTTTTGATAAAGAATTCCCCCCAAAATGCTGATGGATGTGTCTATAAGATTCCTTGTAAAATTTGCGATCAAGTTTATTAAGGTCAAACTGGTAAAAATCTCGAAACTAAGATTTAAAACAACATAAATATAGCATTAGAACTGGACAGATTCCAATGCTCTATTTATTCATGTAAGAGATTTTAACCATCCAATTGATTTTCAAAAAGTTGAGAAAGTAGTATCAAGCAAGTCCATGGTCGACAGGAATATAATTGAATCTTGTTTCATAAAAAGCAGTTTTGACAATAATATGAATATTTCCTTTGGTTTATATAAATTAGAAACATTTATAATTAATAGAATTTGGGAAGAATTTAATAATATACTGGACAAATAATTTTTAAATTTTCTTGGGTAGAATAGCTTGGGGGTGAGTTGTGCAAAGGACCTATCCAAGTTGGCTCGCCGCGCATCACGTGTTTAACCGTTGTGGGATCTGATAGTGAGGTGCTGGCCTGACCCCTTATATAGCTTCCTTGGATGCTTCACTTTCATAGTTCCTTGATAATGTGAGTAGTCACGAAAGCGCTTGGAATTTCTCTATTCTTTCAGATTTTAGATTTTGCCACCGAAGTGGCTAGTTTATTGTGCACCCCATATCCATCCTGTGGACGGTAGCGCGAGATTAGATTTTAGATTTTGCCACCGAAGTGGCTAGTTTATTGTGCACCCCATATCCATCCTGTGGACGGTAGCGCGAGAGCATATGGATACACAAAAGGCCTAGGAACTAGGCCCCAAAGGGTTAACAGGAATACATATAGATTTATATCTATATATCTATAGTTCACTTATCTGTTACAAGCAAATTTAGGAAATTTGCTTAGTATATCTGGTATCTTATTTTCATTAATAAGATATCTTGACATGTCACATAGGTTATTATACTGTCTGTCTCTGTATTCCTCAATAAGTGGACAATTAAGCACATAGTGTTCAAGAGAATGACCATATGCCTGATCCCAAAAATTTTTCATTTAGTTTGATCTAATCTGTGTGTCTCCCAAATGCCGAAATACTTGTAACCAAACCCCAAGCCTGGCCCTACAACATCAGTCAGTTGTTCACATTGCAAGTTGCTCCATAAAAATACTTATCTTTCGTATGTTAATAGTGGGTTATAATCTATAGGTTCTAACAGCATTCCCATAACAATCATTTTCATTATTTTTCTCTCCTAATATTATTCCCAAAGCTAGACAC